>JANIJG010008133.1:47085-93336 GCA_024611175.1 Megaceryle torquata | reverse complement strand
CCTTTCCCCTTTCCCCTTTCTTTCTGTCCTAACTTTTAATATATATTTAAATCATTCAATCTAAAATGCCTATTGCAGCTCAAGGCCAGCCATTTTCCTACTACTCACAAAGCAGTCAGCTATTCCATGACATCAACTACTTGAAATGATCCGTCTGCTTGATTATTTGGTTGGTTATTTGGGGGTAATATTGGAAATATTAGACTTGTTTGAGAATATAAATCATATACTGCCAGACAGATGGAAGTTTGCCTTTTCCAAAAATATAAAATATATGACTCATTTTTATCTTTGGTTTTCCACTGTAAAGAATTAGTGTCAACTTCCTGTGTAATTTTGATTTGTTTATCCAGCAGTTTTGTTTGTCCATGCAGTTTTCTCTTTGCCAGTTGTGGTCTATATTAGGTTTCCATAAAAGGTATGTTTTCTTTGAGGCTATCTTTTTTTTTTACCACTGCCAAAACCACAAGTGATGCACCATTACTTGGACTTTTGTTCTTAATTTAAACTTGGCATATTGTCCCCCTTTGGTGTAAAATTCAAAACAAAATCCATTCTGACATAAAAGCTAGGAGGCAACTCCTTCATTTGAGATTGTATGGGGGTTCTGTTGTAAGGAATGAGCTTTTTTACTATCCTTGTACTGGGAGGGGGGACATAAGGGATTTACCTGATGGTTGAATATTTACTGGGGTAAGTCCATGCTGTGGTGTATACTGGGAAGTCTGTCATCAGAAATATAAATGTTAAGAGTTGGAGGAAGCCACAGTTAATTTCAAAGAGGGTGTTCCATCTAGAGCTGTACCAACTCTTTCTTACTGTTTTTCATAATCTGAATGACTTTGCTGTCTTTGAGGAAACTGGAGATATGTGAAAATGGAAAAAAAGCAGTTCCAGTTGCTAAAACTTAATCACATGTGAGTCTCCCCGGTAGCAATGGTAATAACAAGTTCATTGTAAAATAGTTGTTAGACTAAGATGACAGCAGCTGAGGACGTTTCTTTCTTTCTCCCTGTTCTCTTTTCCCTTCCTCCCTTCCCCCCATTCCTTCCTTTATTCTCTTCCTTTCCTTACTTTCTTCTATTCTTTACTTCCTTCCTTCTGAGAACAAACTTGAGATGTCATATTGGTGTGAAGCATAATAGATTTTGAAAAGCAAATCACAGGGAATGGATAGACTTGGAAGCACAAAAGCTTCCTGTGTTTCATCTTGTATTGTAAATAGAATTTATTTGTTTATTCACCCCGGAGAGACAGGAAATTACAAGATAATGTTTTACATTGTGCAATCTTAACCAATGATACCCAAAGCCATACCAAACCAAAGAAAATATACAAAATTTCTGTGGATGAAACTGTGACCTTACTGACCTCGCAGGCCATGGGGACCTGTTGTCTGGTCATGCCTATGCAGTCTGTTTGCAGTGGGTGTCACAGTGATCTCAGACAGCATCTGTTAAAGTTCCTCTGACAACAAGTTAAGAAAGCACCTTCCTCTGGCGTTTCACATCCCTTCACCACTACTGATGTCAGTATGAGTTCACTGATCATTCATTGCATTATAAAGGATCACAGGCTGGTACTTAACCACCTCCCTTTTGCTTTCTTCTCTTTATTTTAATACTTTTATTCCGGGGGAAAGTAATAGCAAGTTATAGGTGGCACAAGGCTGTTGTTTTACTTTGTGTTGTCTTATGTACGCAGAGGTACGTTGCTGTGTTTGAGCTCTTTAGTGGCATTTCTATCTCAGTGTAGGAGAGAAGTAGGACGTGGAGAACGGAGGAGGCTTGAGTTCTGCAGTCTGTGCTGCTTTGTCACAGAGCCTCTCTTTTCCTTTCCTTCACTCTCCCTCTCCTTGCTCTGAAGTGGAAAATGTCGCTATTTCTGCCTTCAGACAATAGAGCACAGAGAGTATACCTTCCTATTTGTTAGAGCAGCTCGGTTCAGATGGTAATGAATTGTTTCAGCTTGGGATTTAAGGCAGATCGTTCTGTATTTTGTAAATAAAAAAGGTATTTCAATCAAACACCGTGAACAACAACCCCCCCCAAGAGTTAGATCAAGCAGTCTGCTATTTGGCCTTGTGACATGTAAATGTGGGTCTCCAGGTGTCTCTGTATCCTTGCTGTTGTGATGTTTGACAATTGAAGTAGTTTCAACCTCATTCCTATTGACACCGAACTAGTGCTTTTCTGAAATTTTCAAAGCAAAACACACATAAGAGAGCCTAGTACCAGCTGTAACAGGATTAGATCTGTTGGAAAAAAAAGGAAAAACTTAATTTTATAGTGTACTATTTTTTCCTATTTTTATCAAAATTTTTATTCAGTGTTAGCCTGCACTACAAATAAAGGAAAGAGGTCTTATTTTTAAGTAAGAACACAGCAAAATAGTTCTTTTGACATGTAGAGCATGATTTTCCACTGTTTGGGTCAGGATAATAAAGAATACAGGCATACAGTTCAAAATTGTAATTTCTGTGCACTGCAACCAAGAGGAGCATGGCTGAAAAGCATGAGGAGAAAGAACTGGAAGGCAGCACTCTGTAGCTTGTAACAGTGACCGTGGAAGTCTCACATTTGGTATGAGTAATTTCTGTTGCTTTGTGGTTTTCAGCTGCAAAAGTGATGGTTTATTAACTGCTTACAAAATACTGACTAATTTTTGTGATGATACCCAGAAGTAAAATGTTGCTAATGCAAAATGTTAGTATTTTTATGTTAAGAGAGTGTGATATAAATGGAGTAATAGTTAATTTTTTTTCCCCAACAAAAAGGCCCACAAATGATTTGCCACTTTGATTTTTTTCAGGATTACTATGTATAGTTAATTACAAAAGTCACATATAAACCACAGTTGTGTACCATAACTTATTAAAGCATTTCCTTTTTTGACATATTCATTTCTGTAAGGTTTCCACATTTGACCTAGATAGCAGATGTATGATAGCCACATTACATCACTAGGCATTTCCATCATCACTTAAAAGAAGATTGAATTTTGCTTAGCAAGGATCAATTAAAAAAATAAAGAGGATAAGACTTCAAGTACAAGTCAGATGATGCTGAAGTCGAGTGAACTTCCTAATGCATTAGATGTCTGCTTTGTTGCTCTCAGGTTCCTTGATTTTTTTTCTCTTAATCCCATCCAAGATGTTCTTCAGCTATATAAAATGAACTTTTGTTTTTATGCTGTTCTCAGGGCTTAGTTGAGAAACAGGAGTGCAGCTGTGATGGCCTTGGCCATAGACTTTTTTTCAGAGACACATTCCTTTCTCCTTTCCTGCATCACTGGGCTCTCATCCAAAACCAACTAGATTGTGTTTATATTGTGTCCTCCTTTGCTTTAGCCTTCATTAGGATCCTGTCATGCTCAGCCCTCACACTATGTCACATTCATTATGGTGACTCCTTTATTCCCCTTTCCCCAGACTTCATCGTGAGAACTGTGTCACATTACTTTGTGCTGAGCACATTTAACATTTTTTTGTTAGAAAAAAGACAGACAAATGGTTCCAGAGATGCCATGAGATCTAAATGTCTTCATCAGCCAAAATTCTTAATACTGTTGGTAATTTTAGCCCCAGCTTGATTTTTCTAAGAACGCTCAAGTTCTGTCAATCAGAATTTCTAAAAGATCTAAAGCATCAAATGCTGGACTGTCATCTGAGGCTTTTCTTTCTGATTGCTCCATGACATTTTCCACTCTTTTGTGTTTGATGTTGCAATCCCTCAATTCAGTATTCTTCAGATTAAGCCATTTGTTTCTTACTCGCAGCAAGAACTATATGGCTGCTAATGCACAGGCTTTTTCCTGGCCTAACAAATTAGTGAACACAAATCTACAGGCAATTTCCTCTTCAGGTGCCCTTGAAAATGTTCCTAGACACTTTATCCTTACAATAAAAGATAATTTCTGAAAAAAATCTGCAAAGCTTTCTAAACAGCTTGTCAAGATACAGAATTAGTACTGATCCATCTTGCTGCAAAGAAAAGAAGTCTCATTTAATTAAAAAAAAATTACTCTTTCTTGGACAATTCACTTTTGAATGAATATTGGGGTTAAGTTTTTTAGTAATGTGAAAACTAAGTATTTTCTATGTGCAAAACTGGAGAAAACTGCCAGAAGTTATTGAAAGAAATGCATATAATTTGCACAGCCCTACCATTTAATAAGGGAATGATTATGTGCAGGGGATTGAATTAAGATCCTTTCCTTCCCTTTCCAATCCCCTTCTTTGTCTTCCATTTTCTTTCCTTTTGATTGAATAAAAACTACAAAATACATTAAAATCCAAGTCTCCTTAGAGCATTGGGCCACAATGTGTCATGAAACCATGAAAGTCAATGATACACTGAAGAGATACGAGGATATTCTTGAGGCTTCATGTTACAATTTTGTATCCAGTGTTTATCAGAGTGATTTATTTGTCTGTTATGCAGTTCTTCATCTCTCAATGCTGCAAATATCATTTCCATAGCTGACATGTCTCTTGGCTCATAAAATTTCTCTAAATGAAAAATATTGCAGATCTGGCCACACTGAATAGCAGGAAAAGAATTTTGCAGTGGAGGTTATCCATAAACAAGTTATCCACCACGTCTTCCATCAAGTAACACAAACTGAATAGTGCATTATCCTATCTACATATTCTGTGTGTTTTGTCAGCAGCAAATAAACACAGCCAAATGCAACTTAATGAACTATCTCGGTTTTTATTTTCAGTTAGGAAAGAAAAATATTTTTTCCTGTCTCTTGCCAATGAGAAATCACAAAACATGGAGAATTTTTTTGTGTGTGTGTGGGGGGAAGAAGAGTATCTAATGCATATCATAGCAAGTGTATTTACTAGAGGTTTTTATAATATATGTGCCTCTACATGTCTTTCTAAGAAAAAAAAAAATTGAGATACTTTTTAAGTCCCAATGTTTTTATTTGGCTATAAGCTTTTAATTATGAAGCAAAGTGAGTTCACTTGAATGTTTTTGCAACGAGAGGAAAGATTTTTAAAAGCACAATTAGCAGATTAGTGTATATAATTGTGCAAAGCCCCTTGTGGAAATCCTCTACGCTGTACTCTGGCTAGATGAAACAGCCACTGAAGCCAGTGGTGTGGGTGTGTCTGTGCAAACCCAACTGCATGAGTTAAAGAAACGTGATTAATCCAAACTCAGTCTTTGTATCAACACCCAGAAAATTTTAATGGAGAGTTCATGAGATTTTTTTAAAATGAGAAATCGACAAAGTAGTATATTATTGAGTGAAGACCCATATCTGGTAGGGTTCTGGTCCTTTACTATGTCCTATATGGTGACCCCTCTGTCACTGTATTAATTTCAGTAACAAACTAAATGAAATCTCATGTTGTCCTGGGTACAATTCTACCTTTCCTGCTTGCTTGACTTCTGCTTCCCATTCCAGTTGTATATTATGATACCCTTGTCTACTAAAGCAGGCTTTTAGTACTTCTAAACTGACATCCTCATCGAAGTTTACAAGATGGAAATTAAAGAGAAAGACAATGAAAAAAGTAAAGCTTGAGTGAGGTATTTTGGAAAACAGTCTCAAGTCCCTGAAAATTTATCCTGGGCACCAACTTGCACAAGTTGCTATAAAATATTCTGTTGGAAAGCACCTGACTATAAGGACCTCACTTTATTAAATTCAGGCTTCTATTAAATATTACACTTAGTTATTTTCTTGATAATTGCATAGAAGGCACAAAGCTGGAACATCTTTCTTATCTTCTCATTGGACTACTCCTACTGGGCTTACTGGCAGCCATTGCATGTGTTCCTAAGGTGAAATGTCAGTCACAGAGCCAGGAAGGTTCAGACTCAGGGTAGGAAATAACAGGAATTTCCTAGACTTAAACTTTAGCTGTGGGATTATAGCTACCTGTAGAGGCCAGTTTGTAGCAGGTGTTATTTGATTTAAAACTTAAATAATATTTAGGAGTTTGCGTAACTGCCTTTTACATATAAACAGTGCTCAGAGCCCTCTGCATCCATACATATACATATAGACACGTTTTTGTTATTTTCATGTGCATAGAGTAGCACAATTTTCCAGGAAATTCCCATCTGAGAAATGACCTCAGGCTGCAGATCATTCTTCTGATCTTTCTTCTTCTCATGAATTTTAAACCTGCAGGAGATGCATTCTGATACAGCTGAGGGCACAGAAGTAATTATAGGTTTTCTTTGCTTTGGACACACTTATTTCTCTGGGGGTTGCTTTCTTAAATGTGGAGTATAAGAACCACCTAAATAAACCAGGTGTCAGAAATTGATTCACATAATCATTTTTATAGTGAACTGAGCAGCTGAGCATTCTAGACTCGTGAACTCTGCTAAAGCCATAAGGATTCTCCTGTGTAAAATTAGGATATAAGGCTTTTTTTTTTTTTTTTTTTCATGACTTTAGGCCCAAGCATTTCATGGTAAATTCACATATTTTAGGAAAACTGTTGTGTTGACTTCGGGTGTTTATGTAGGTGAAGAAAATGTTTATTTTTCATTTTTCCTACTCTGATCACTGACAATCATTAATTACATGTTCAGGTAGGGTTTTTTCATTAATGAGCAATTGCTGAAGTTCTACCCTAAATCTCTATCAGTTTTTGGGATCATAATTGGGGGATTGGGGGTGGGTGGGGAGAATCTCTGGGCCATTCCAGAAGACTCTCCATTATTTTTATCCCATGAGATAGCTGCTGTCTTATCAAGAAACAGTATATTGCCTTTCACACATAACTGGCTATATTTTATTAAACAAGGACTAAGATGACCCTCGTGCATTTTGAACAATGCTGTACTTACATATGTATGAAGACTTATCCTGCTGCTTTTGAGAGCAGTGGGACAATCGCTTGGACTTGGAAAAGTAATTTAGGGTCCTTTTGACTCTTTCATGGATATTACTTCCATTATTACCCATAAAAGAAAGAACCTTGATCTAAAATACTCCTTGACTGAGGTGATGTCTCAGGTTGAAATAAATAGCTAGAAAATGCTAAAAAGCAGACAAAACAATTTTCACTTGTTTTATAGTTTAAATGGGAGTTTTAGAGGAGAGGACTTACTTGCCAAAAGTATACTGCTGGGAACAGAGCTAATAGGGTGAGTGGGTGGGCAGGATGGAAACTGGTTTTTGGGTTTTTGGGACACATTTCTTAATTTCCAGTCTGCTTTTCTGAAAGAAGGAGCTGGTGCTTAAATTTCATCCTGGTTTTCCCACTACAGGGTAGCAATGATCACCCTGAAACATTTAGCATCAAATTGCTGGATGATTCTTGCTGCTTTTCAATAGGATTAACATAGCAGCACTCAATTACAGCACACTTAAAAGCATTTTCATTTCTTGGTTATTAAAATCTACATAGGAGTCCTATGGCTGCCAGCAAGAATTGGCAAGAATTTCCAAGTGTTGTTACCACTGGTTCAGTTCTCTTGGTAGAAACAGCACTGGACTCAGTGTAGATCTGGTATGGCACTATAATGCTGAAGCCTATGCTGCACTGTTCATCAAAGCAGCTTAAAACATTTTACTGTTGCTCTAGGACCAGTGTTGCTATTGGTCAATTTTATTTTTCTGAAGTGTTCTGTGTCTTCAGCAGGATGCATAGTTTTAAAATTTATCTTATGAAATAGTTTAATGTAAATATAGTCACGGGTAATAGATTCTGAACAGTGCTGGTATTAGACTTTCTTAGAAGTACTGTAATAACTATAAAGGCATGCTGGTTTTCTGAACTCTTACTTTCTACTAAAAGCTCCAGTAAGTCCACAAGGCTTCTCTCTATTAAAAAAAGTAATTTTATAGTGCATTCAGCAAGGTTTAGCCCTAGAAGTAGGACATCAAATGCTACTTCTTATTAGAAACTTTTTTTATTATTTAAGAAGCAAGGGTAGTGCATTCTTCTTGTAAATTATGCATGGGAATTAAAAAATTCCTAGGTGACTGGGGTACAAATCAAATTAAAAGCCCAAACTGTTGCAGTGGTTTGAACATCTCATTTTAAATGAAGTACAGAGAACAGCAATGGTCTTGTGGTAAAGATCATGAAATAAGCTGCAAGGCTTTGAAATTTCTGGCTCTGCCATGAAGTGTCATGTTTGATTTCAGAGAAGCAGTTTTTTCTCTGCCCATATTCCACACCTCTAAAGTGGGCATAGCACTGCAGAGACAAGCAATGGTGATAAATCAATCAGGTTTTAAAAACAGTTCCTGTGCTGAATGCAATATTAAAAGTATTAAAAGTCCTATTAAAAAAATGCAGCACAATAATACCTCATTATTTCTTTTTAAAAATCTGTCTTGACATAATGCTGCTGTATGTTGGCTTTAATTTATTTATTTATTTATTTAAATCTCCTTGGCACATACAGAACGTTTGATTGCCAAGAACAATCAATGTATAGAGAAGCAAATGGCTTCCAGAACTGTGAATATTAAATGATGTCTTAAACATTTTCTGTAAAAATGTATTGGTGGTTATGTTTGAATGTGTGAATTCTGCCTGCTGCAGTTATTTCTTCAAATAGTTATTTAGTAATGTAAAACTCCTCTTCCTTAGTTCTTTCACTCTCTAAAGACCAAATCCAGTTCTCATTAGTGGGAACATTAGTGAAACTATTTTCGTCAACTTCAGTAGAGGTCAGTGAGGACTCTAAGTTAAAAAAAAGAATTGCTAAATTGCAAATATGAAATCACAGATTGTTCTTAACTCTTTGGTAAAAAATCAATAAAATGTGTGAAACTTTCAGGAGTCTCTATAGGCAAGATCCTCATAATTGTCAGGGTCTTCTGCTTCCCTCCTTCCAGTGACAGTTACACACAATGTTTTTGAGAATTTGGGTTTAATTGATATAGCCGAAGCCTCAATTTAAAAATCAAAGCTAGATTTTCAAGGTGTCTTATCATGCAAAATGGAATTAATGGAATTTTACTTTGAAAGTAAAAGCATTTTTGAAAATACCTTTAAGCACTTGCCAGCATATTAGGCAAAAAATGCCTTTAAAAACTGGGCACAAGTGAATTCAAAGCTAGGATTAAACCTAGTTGTTCCAAATTACAGACTTGACACACTCCTGTTTATGTCAGTGAGTGTTGGATGCTTAAGTACCTTGGCAGGTTTGGTCACTGGGGCATAAAAGTGCTTTACGCTTCTGAGTTTGGATTAATGCCCCTGTATCCAGCCATCTAATTATCCATCCCTAAGGATAGATACATGCATCATCCCATGTGTATTCAGTGGATTCCAATGGATTAAATGGTATACTGCATTTAAATAGCAAGGTTCCAGTACTTCTTGTGGGAAGGAGATGCCAAATACAGTTGGAGTCTTTATCTAATTGTTCTTCTGTTTTAAGCTGGATTTGCAGCATGTCTCAGAGATAAATGAGCTATGCAGGGTAACTGAGTGATGTAGTTAAGGTATCAGGAGTGGACAAGCTGTGGCAATACCAAGTTCTACATGAGTTATTTTGTTTGGTAAGTATGTTAACCCATAGAAAGAGTTGTGCTGCTCTGGATCACTTACAGCTACTGACATCTTTTTTGAAAGAAAGATTTTAGCACTTTTGAACTTACTGTTTCTTGTATTTGCACTACAATGATGTAAATACTGAGTATTAGAAACAAGTAGTATAATGATTCCACTTTTACACCGTTGTAAATGGACATGTGATTGTTTGACACTCTTGTGGTAGCTAAAAGATAGGCTGAATCAATATTCTGACTAAAAGGAAAAGAAGTGGGCATACAGCATCTGCAACTGCATCATTGAGGGTACTTCATAAGCTAAAATGGTTGAGATTCCTCCTGAAAAACTTGAAATGTGAAAAGGAAACTATTACTGTGCTTTAAAGGGGAAATATTAGGTGTTCTGACAAAGTTCCTTTTCTTTCAGGAACCAAAAAGCCCCCCAATACCACAGGAAGGACCTAAAATAAAAAGTAATACTAAAAAAATACGGAATTGATATTGTTTCACAACTTCTTAATAAGGAAAAAATTGATATTAAAAAAATATTACATAAACCATGAAATCCTGCCTTGCTTAAGACAATATAAATCTGTTAGAAGGTCCTGATTCTGCATATATTTATGCACAAGCTTAACTTAAAGCAAGTGAAAGAGTCCCTTTGGGTTTAATGGATTTTCAAGTGGATTTTAGGCTGCTAGAGCATACACACTTGAACTATGGGGTAGAAGAAATTCCTGTTCTTGGAAAAGAGCTAATAAAAGCAATATCAAGGAATACTCTAGAGAACCACCGTGACTATGTCTGTGTGTGAGTGTACAGAGACTTGTAGGATAAGGACATGGAAAAGTAAGTGATGTGACTCTCCAGTATATCTATGTAAACTCAATTTTTATATGAAGTTTTTTGTTTTTCTTGGCCGTTCATAAATACTTGCTTTTCTTTTGATAGGTTTTTGAGTGTATTTATTTTGGTTTTAGGGGCAGTAGTTGAAAGTGGGGGAAAATGTAATTGTCTTTTCTTTTTTGCTTAACATTTTAAGTATACAATATTAAACCCATAATTATTCAGTTGGCTAATTGCATATTTTTCCTGGCTCATTGTTATTGGTGGACAATAATTTGTTTTCATAGATGGTATGTTGGGAAAGAGGTTTAGTCTAGTCTTGTGGTGATACAACAGATGGGAAACTCTGAATTACTGAATTACTTCAGATCATGCTTCTTGACTGGCTTAAAGCTTCCATACTTTTTTTTCCCCTGCTCTGTGGAGTAGCAAATAATACTCCATGGGTAAATTCAGTGAAAAGTTGTTGTTCAGTGGAGGCACATTTTACTCCTGAGTTTTATCTCACAGTGGATTTGTGGCAACAAACTTAATATACTTAAAAATCTTTCTTTTGCAACAGAAAGTATGATATAGTTTTTGTATATTTATTAGAATATCTTTTGTTCAGAGAACTTTATACTTTGAACATCTTATATGACGGTGTGTAATAGTTGCAGATAAGGGACTTTCATTCTGTGTTCTGTGGTTTCTTGAGGTGGCCTCCAATATACTACATAGTGGTTGAAGTACTTCCAGGTGGTCCATACAGAGGCCTTCCATGCTAGCAAAGTAGCAATGCTCAAAACTCTTGTGGCTCCTTTCATAATGCTTTAAATTCCAAAACCATTTTGGGAAATTACATTTTAAAATACGAATATTTATTTGTTCCCAGTTCAAATTTTTCAGTATTAGGACCATTGCAATAGAGTTAACTATAGTGACACTTCTTTGGAAAAGTCAGGAGTGGACAAGCATAGAAGTGGTGGGTTTATAAATGATGATGTGGGTGCTAAAATAAAGTCCCGTAACCAGGGAAGGAAAAATAAACATTATGGACACAAAAAAAGAAAGATGGGTCATAGCCAAGAAGTGTCACCCCATATTAATACAAGCCTATTGCATCTAGCTCCCTTTGCACCATTCTAGTATTATTTTTGATGCAATCAAGCATGCAGGTTGCCAAAGGAAAATGTTTCTTGGGATTGGGTGGCTCCAGGATAGGTGGCTGTAGCATACCTCTTAAAAAATGGTCTGCAATGTGACCACAGTTGAAAAGCAGTGTTATAGGTTATATTTGGCTATACATTAAGTTCAATTTAAGTAAGTAAGAAAAAAAAATCCCAGTTAAAAATATGAGGAAAGGACAGAGTCTTGGCTAGATCCCAGACAGTTAGTGGTCTCAGGTGATCCCATAATGCAAGAGCATGAGAACTATGGATCTACTCCATACCTTGAAAGCCGACAAAGGGATTATTCATCTTGCTTCACTAGTTTTTTAGGCCTAAGCACAGGAGGGCTACCCCTAGGTTTTCTGCGCCTCTTACTTCATGTTTTGAGGGCTTAAGTAGGACCTAAGTAGAGACCACAACTTCCACTGACCTTCTGTACCGGAGTGAATTTCACCCTAAATGTCTGTTTTGGAATGAACAGCTCTATTTCCTTAAGTAAAAAACAAAATTGCTTCTGATTTGTTGAAACCAAATAAAAGCATCCAAATCCATTCAATTCTGTTTGTTTTGGGTTCTGAAGAAAGCCTTCCTCCCAGTTGGGTTCAAACTGCAATTTATTTTATGAGGACTTGTTACATTAGGGAGAAGAAAGGGGATGTGGAAGGGGGAGATAACTATGTTAATTCAGAAGCAGCGCATTTTAGAAAATAGTTGAGAGGTCCTTTTTCCACAATTAGCACAGTTTTTAAACTGCTGACAGGGCTACACTGCTGCTTATTATGAATAAAAGCTGGACATGGGCAAAGCTGGGTTGAAATCTTGCCAGGAAGGTTTTGAAAGCAGAACTATATTATATGTTCAAATGTTGTATTTTTATCTTAATTTTCTGTCCCTGTTGACTACTATTATGAGATTAAAGTTAGATGGATAAAGTCATTTGAGAAGCTGGGTTAAAGTTAAATTGCCTGAGTCAGTTCAAACAACTAGAAACAAAGCTGCATTCTTCCTGGGTTTTGATGGCTAAAATGGTCTTTTGTGACACTGGGATTAAATGTTATATGATAGCACTCAGTCTTAATTCTCCTTGTTTGAGTGGAGTAGTCCTCTTTCCTACCAGCTGTTGCTATCATCAATTCATTGTTTTCAGGTTGGCTCTAAGAATCTCCTCTCATAAAAGAAACATCAAATTGATCCTTCTGGGCATTCCAGTGGTATCAAGATATCTCATAATTTAATCAGTGCCCTAACAGTGAATGTTTTTCTGTAGTCTGCCTAAATGATAACAAACAGAAAGGCTGTAGCTGTATAGTGCTGCTATCAGTGAGGCTTGGCATATAGTGGCATGGGCATGACATATACGTTTTTTTTTCTGAATGCTAGTGGTACCAGTAGCAAAAAAACCCTATCTGGCAGTCTGCTCTTTATGTCTTCACATCACTTACCTGCAATTTGAGGACTGAGATAATTTGGGGTTTGTTTTGTAAAGGCATGTTTTTGTTTAATCAAGAATTGTTACTATCAGTGTTGAGGTGTTCGCTCAATATTATGTATTTTTGTTCCTGCTTAAGTTATAAAAGTAGAAAACTTTATTGCTGTGTCATGAGAAAAATTCATGGGAGATGTGGAAGACTTGACTGAATATCTGAGAAAATACTGCAGCACTTCCACACAGAAGTGGCCCCAATTCTTCCCATCTGTTCAGCAGAAGTGTTACCTAGTAGGTGAAGGTATGAAATGTCCACTTGATGATGGAAGTACAAGAGACACTTTGTCATCCCAGTGAGTCTTTATGTGTCATTTCTGCAGACACCTCCTAGGATTGAATAACACAGGAGATACAAGCAAGAGGAATCCTTCTATCATGCCAAGTCAAGAAGAAAGTGGGTGTCCACTGAGTGAAAACTGAGACACAGTGACCAGAAAGCAAAACTGAGGGATGTGTTGCTCAGGTAGAATAAAAATAATATTAGGCCAACATGAGGACCATAGCAGTACTTCAGTGGTCAGGATTTCAGTCCTTTTAAAATTAATGAGGATTTTGTCACTGACTCATCTAGTGCCAGGATTTCAACCCAAAAGTAAGTAGGCCTCATTGCTCATGTAAAGGTTTCTTAGCAGCAGGAGGTAGTGGGGAGCCATCTTACTCATGAGTGGCCATGAACTATCTAGTGGAAGCTGCAGAAGGAGGAACAGATGGTCAGTGATGTCTGTGGGCTTTGGGGATGTCTAGGAGAAAGAGGATACCATGCAAGTTGACCCATCAGCCTGCTTCCCTGCCCGCAGTACGCCGTGCTGCTGGGCCTGGGGAACATACCTCCCTGAGCCTTGGGCTCAGCTCACAGCAGTACACCATAGCAATTTTCACTGTTCTGGAAAATATGGCTAAACACTTGAAGCAGCATAGGTTCATATGTAAAATACCGAGCTGTGGCAGTGTGGATGTAATGAATTTTAAATTGTGGCAGTGCTATCAGAGCTTTAGCAGGAATCTAAGGCCTGTCTCAGATCACAGCTCCCATTGCTGACCTCTCCTGTGGCAGAAGCACGGACTGCTGGCATTTTGGTTGGCAGTTTTGCTCTTGTTGGGCAATACCAAAAAGTGTTTCCAGGTGAATACAGGACATTGCTGGCGAGGGTTGGAGTCCTGAACTTCTTGAAATCAGTAAGTTTTATTGGTGTCACTGATTCTGGGATTTCTGTCCAAAAGACATCTTGATTGCTCATGTAGTGATAACATAGAAATGCACTGAGGAAAGAAACCTTCCTGAGAAAGCCAAGGGCAGGAAACTGTTTTTAAGTTTTCTTTTACTGCTTATTTGTTTCTATAGCTATCTTTTCACTCCATATGGGTTTTCTTATTTTAGGGTCTATGTTTTCATTCTTTCCCCCTTCTTTGCTCTTGATAACCTCTTTTCTAACTCTCTCCTTTTGTGTACATGGAAGCAATACAGTTTCATTGCCAATTGTACATTTTAGTCCAGATGACAGGCATTTGCTTCCTGTACATTTTCTGAGATGCTGAGGACAGATGTCACAAAACAGTTATTTGCAGTGGGTAGCTTGGGCAAGTCCTTAGAGCCATGCCCCCTGTGTGTTATGCACAACACTGCCTCAGAGTATGCTCTTAATTGTCCTTTAGTAGGTCATCTGTCTAAAACCTGGAAGAACTGTATTCTTGGCTATCTTTGGAATGAAAGAATTTATTTCATCTATATAACACAGAGACAATTTAAAAGGAATGCTCTTTGAAATGGTTTTATTTCACTGTAAATCTTGCCAAATGAAATACAGTTTTGTACAGTTGGGCAGTGCATCAACAGCAACGTAGTTCAAACAATGAAGACAATTTCTTTAATGTTTTGAAGTTGCCTTTACTGAGTTGCATTCTGGGTGAAAGGTAAACATCTTAATGGGAACAATTTATTCATATGAATCCTAAATCTTTGCTGCAACTGTTGCTAAGCATTTCCAACTACAGTCTTTCATCTTCTCTTTTTTTTTTTTTTTCTTATATTCTTCATCTTTTTTTTTGTGTTAGTTATTGAGTGTCTCAGAGATTTCAACGAGGATATCACGAAATGGAAGCACTCTCAGAGATTAGTGTGTAACTTGTACTTCCTTATCTCTAGCAGCTGTCACTCTGAGGAAAACCCCAAGTATAGCATCTTCACTGTTTGATGGGAATGCTTTTCTCAGCAGCATTTATACTCCTAATCAGGGAAATTTCACTGCAGTCTTCCTCCTTTTAATTTTTTTGTGGGGTTTTTTGTTGTTGTTGTTTGGGTTTTTTTTGTTAGTTAGTTTGTTTGGTTTTTTATGGGTTTTGTTTTGCTTTGGTGTCTTAGTTTGGTTTTGGTTTTGTTATAAATTATATAGCTTTCCAAGTGCAACTGGCAGTGTTCAGGAATCACAAGACAGATTTTTGTTTCAAAGAAACTGGTTAGATGAGATGCAATATGAAAACAACACTACTGCACATCATCTGTGCTTTCTTTTTTTTTTTAAGTAAATTGTCTTCTACAGGCACTGAAAAATCAGTAACAACCATCAGTGGGAGTATTTTAATGGAGTTAGAGGATGTCATCCAGCATGGCAGGTTATCAAGCTTTCCTAAGTCTGCTTTTAACAATTATGACATCTGAAGTCTAATTGCAGATGTTGGGGGAGGTTGTTTATGTCTCTGACAATAGCTGGATTTACAGTCTTATAGGTAAGTTTTAGGGGTTTTTGGTTTTCTACAGAGATTCTGTGATGCTTTGCTTACTGTGCATCCATTGATAATAAAAGTTAATTTACTAGAGCTGATGAGGTAGGAAGCATATTTTAATGGTAACGTGAGACAAAAAAAAGAATTTTGGGGTTTGTCTATATACATAGGTGTTGGGACTGCAAATTTTGATTTGGAAATGTCAAAGTGCATTCTGATTTTTGTAATGGAAGCACCATATATCACTGTAAAGATATCAAAATGTTCCTGTTGGTTTTTTTTGATTCAGTGTCTTGCCTTCAGCTCTCTGCTATAATTCTCCTGGTTATAAGGGAGCTCAACAGAGAGCAAACCACTTTTGTCTTCAAGCCAGACTCCCAGAAGGAATACAGTTTCTATGTGTGATCAGAAGTGTAGGCAGAATTTAATTTTCTGCACCTAGGGTGCTTTTTTGCTAGAAATATACATACTGAACTGGTAAAGCTCACTGGCAGCAGTGCCATGGCCAACATTTACAGCAATTGTTTAGCTGTTTCCCTCCAGCTCCCAAATCACTTGGGATCATGCCCATGCGTGAGTACAGTGCTGACGCATGTGCTTTTGTGTGCCACACTGCAGGAGATGCAGCTCCACAGCAAGCCATGACTTGTGCAAAAGCAGCAGTTCGACCTCGCTCACTCACTGCATAATGGGCTTGGGAAGTGCAGCTTAAAGGTATTTTGGAGCGATTTGATGTAAGGCATTGATGTCTCATTTCAATGCACTACAGCTGAACCAGAGAAAAACAACAATATTTTCTTTCCGTTTCATTGTGGCATACTTTTCTAAATCATCAAAGCTGCACTGTTCCATGGAAAGTTGAAATTTTGGGGAACATATCTTCCAGAAGGCATTTGGACAGCATGCTTCCAACTGGAAAATTTCCCCTAATCACCCTAAACTCTGCTTCTCAATAGGAAAATAGTGGAGAAAGAAGTATTTGTGTAACACATGAGTAAACTCCTGCATGAATTCTAAAATAAAAACTTTCATTTTATTTTTAATCTACCATGCTGCAATTGATCTAATTTGTCTTCCTAGAAGAATAGAAAGCTAAAAAGAAAAAAAAAAAGAAACAAAAATTTATGTTGTCTATTAATGGTCTCTGATGAGGAGATAATTAAACAACATTACAGTAGTGATTTAATTGTCCCAGGAGTGACTGAAATTTGTACACATAGTCATGGAAGATCAGGGAGCTAACTATGGTAGTTCAGATTGAAGAGGATTAATTATTTACTAGCTTTGCATTAGGATCAGGGTGTTGTGGGAAAGACAGAAATACACATACTTGGAAAGAGGAAAAACATAGTTTATACAGTCTAAGACATATTTGTGACAGCATGAATTTATGCACTCTTACGCCTAAAATGAGACTTAAGTGAGACATAAGAAGTACACAGGTCTTGTGCCAGCACTCTGCACAGGGGTGAATTTAATCCAGAATGAATAAGGGTCTTTTACTTATTTTGTTTATTTTCTGCAGTCACTCTACCCAATTCCTAACAGTGTGTTTTTTCAGACAGTTATTTCAGACACCAATGCACTACCTTTAAGTCAAACACTGAAGGCAGTTTTTATAGGAAAGTTGCTTGAATTTATTGCTTGAATTTAAATAAACATGTTGCTTTTATGGATTACTCAAATGTTAAGAAATCCACTGTTAATTTTTAAATGCTATAGTTTAGAACAAGTGTTTAACGTTTATGAACTAAACCAAATGAAAAAAAAAAAATTTAGTAATAACTGGAACAGAACTGGATTTTTTTCCCTATCAATGTGTAGCTTCTGGTGCAACACCTGATAATTACTGGCATTATTTGTTTTATGAGAGCATTTTCTAAGTGTGATATCCTGTTCAATGCAACTTGTGGCTGCAGATTTTGCCACGGTTTCACCATTAACCTTATTTGTGAACTGTGATTTCAGCATGCTGAACTGCCAATTCAACCATTTACACAATTTATGTATCAGATTTCTAAATATAAATGGGAGTAATCTAGTTCTTTTTTAATACAACAGCTGCTATAAATGATGTCAACATGGCTAAATTTTCTTTTAATGTTGATTTGAAATGCTTCCTTAATAATTTAGAGCCTGTGAAAAACATCTATGTTGTTTGAAGGTGATTTGTCTTAATCAACAAGTTTTTTAGATCTAATGTAAGAGAAGTAGTTTGCACTAAGGACCTAGGAGGCAAGATTGGATTTGTGTGTTTGAAATAATGTATTCATTATTATTATTATAAAGAGAAATGGGCTTCAGCCATACAGTCAGATCACAATATATTAATTTTCACATATTTTTCTTTTTGGATGTCTCTTGTGTCCAGCTTTTAATTTTCTTTGTATCTGTGTGTGTGTATTTGTATTTATATGCATGAATGTGTGCATTTGTAATTTGTCTTTCTTTTAAAATATAATTTCTTGGTAGATGTGTTTTTATAAAGATAGATAATAAATACAATTTTCTTTTGTCCAAAGGCAGCTGGTATTGGAATACTTTCCAATACACTAGTAGGTGCAAAGACCACAAAGCTTTGTAATACAGGTCTTGTTTTCATTTTGGTGTCATACATTTATTTATAATTCAGTCAATATTAACTCAGATTAATTCTCTGGTAGATGCTTAAAGCCAGATTCAGACATTGTTTCAATATATGCAATTCACACAGATTGAAGGGGGAAAAATTTATAGCAACATTAAACCAATCTTATTCTGTACATATGCAAGCAATCTTACTGCTGAACTCTAATCATCAGGTCTGTAATTTTACAAGGGAACTCTCATACAGGAGGTGGAGGTATGCATCTGCTTTTTTCTTTCTTTTTTTTTTTTTATCCCAAATATTGAAGAGCATTTTGACTTGATGGATGTTAGAAACCTTACTGTAAACATTTATCTAAGCAATGGTAAACTTCGCCTCAAGTATTTTTTCAAAGCAAGTTTTTTTTCATTCTACAAGGATGTCATACATTAAAAAAAAAAAAAAGGCATACAGCTGTCAGAGGGGCTGTATTTTGGAAGACATTCTGTGGCATTAAGAAACTCTCAGCTTTGGGGCTACTTTCAACTTGCCTCAATGGAAAAAGTAGTGTAAATATTTTGCTTTTTTTTCTGTGCTTTACCAACAATACATAAAATATTGCTATATGGATATGAAATACACGCTTATCCTCAGGATCCTTCATGGAGATTGAAATAGCCCTGAAAATGTCAAGAACTTTGGGCATTAGACTATTACATGTAGGCAGTAAATAAAAAAGTACAGCTGCAGTCTTTTAGTTGATGCTTCTTGCAATTCCTTATGATTTTGCAGGAAGGAGTGCAATGCCTCCTAGGGTAACTTTGTGCCCGAGACAATGTTTGTGATGCATCTGATGCATCTATATATTTTAACTTGGAGGTCTCTTAAGCCACATTATTTTGAAACAGTAGCTCTTTCTATGTTGTCAGGCTCATGTATTAGCCACTTTAATATTAACATTTCAGAAGATGCTATTTTGCTCAACCATAGTAATCTGTCTGCCAGACTTTATGGCCCAGTTTATAAACCTCTGGATGTAGGAATCTAAACTGATTAAGTCCTTAACTCTAACGTCTTCTATGTCATGAGGCAGCTGTGCCATGGTGGTGCTCAGCAGCATGTTGTACAAATCAGGGCAGTTAGTCTTTGGTGATCCTTTGATAATCTTTTCTGCTTCCTATTCATGCATGGCAGCAGTTTTCTTTTGTGATCTTACCTCAAAGTTAGTGTTGGGAATAAAGTTCTCATAAATAGAGGATAAACTAAAGGGGAATAATACATCTGTTACCCCTCAGAATAGAATAAAACTTTGTTGCTGAAATGCTAGCTTTCACACTAGGTCAAAGAAAGTTGTACAATGACATAAACTCATGAGCAATCTGAGAGTGTCAGTTCTCTCCTTGTTCCTCCCACTACTTCCATCCCCATCATCTCTTAACAAACCTGATTACCTCTCATCAGACTGTACAAATGCACAACTTTTTTTGCCTTTTGGAAAGCATATGGTCAAACCTGCCAGATTTGATAGGAATAGCAGGAAACTGAAGCCATCACAGGGGGATGACATTTACTCAGTTGGTGACCCAGTTAGTGCCGCAATGGTGATGCTTCTCAGACCCCAGTTTTTCACAGGAATCCCTAAAAGATCTGTCAATAGCCTAATGCAGTTTTTCTAATAAACTCCATAGGATGTAGGGGAATGTTTTCTTGTTACATTCCCTTTCTAAGGAAAATTTATGGAGACAGATGTGAAGTTGTAATGGTACTCCTGGTGTACATCTTCTTTTCCTCCAGTTGCACAAGGTAACCTGGATTGACTCAGACTCATTTGAAGGTGGTGGGGTGGTGCTCTGCTACTAGCAATCAATCTCATACCATTACCAAGGGGGAGAACTCATACCAGATGGGGATCCAGTCCCTCCCTGTACAGCCTGCAGGACAATGAATTGGCCATAGAATCACACTGATTACACATCACATTTTCCACACATTTTAATATGCATTGTGGCTTGGTTCCAAGTAAAGCATCTGAAACAGTGCTGTTAATATGCAATATTTCCTGGTATTGCTGGATTAACAGGCCTTTGTGGCCTCGTGTCACAATTTGCTCTAAGAGTACTTTGCCCTTCAAATGCTGTTGCATTTGGAGGGGAGTAAGGTATTGTTGAGATGCCTTCATCCTCCAGCAGCGTGTTCCTACCCTCAGCTTGTCTGTGACCAGATTCCAGCCACGTCAAACTGTATGGAAACAGGGGCCAGACAAATCAAAGCAGGCAGTCAGGTGTCAATCTGGCTTCCTTTTTAACCTATTTTCATTTGGTACAGCTTTCATTTTTTTTTCTTTTGCTTCCACATTAACTGACATCTTTGGTCTTGGTGCTCTTTAGTTTTTTCTTTTTCCCCATGAGATCTCATGTTGAATGCCCAACACTTGTTTCTTTTCAGCCTTCTGAATTCAACATTTGCTTTTGTCAGAGGGAAAATGGTTCTTTCAGCCACCAATATTTCAGTTTACACTGATGAAAAGAGAGCTTATGGTTTGTAAGGAGATGTGGTATCTTTTACTGTACCAGCTGATACAATGGAAGGAAAAGGCAAGGTTTTGGACACATAGCCCTAGTTAAGGACAAATTTGTGAGAAAGACTTTTACTTACTGCTTGATCCACATTAAAATACTGATGAGTATAAGCTAGGACACTCTCTGAACAACAGAAAAAAAGCTGCTCAGTGCTTTGCAGTATTTCAATACAGAAATGTTATTTCAGCCCAAACTCCCCACTTTAACAGATGACATGAGAAGTGTTAATCTTGATGTGTTCACTTGGAAAATAAGTCATCTCCCTTACACTTTCTTCTACAAACTTGCCAGTAAACCTTGATGTAAAAGCATTAAAATGTTTTGATGATATGCGTGTTTCAGATTATTGGAGAGAAGTATGTACGTAGAGATGTGCAAATGCCCTGTTTTTGGTGGCCATCTTCGACATTTAGAGAAACCAGCCTCCTCAGGGAAATACCTGCTATGCATAAGCAGATTGGTCTCACCATTGGGTAATAAAACTGCCACTGAGCCCTGGGATGGAAGTCAGCCCTGTAGCAGCTCTAGACATGCTAGAAATACTCAAAAATCTCTTTAAAGCAGAAGCAGCCTTTCCCTAAATCAATCCTGTTCTCCTCTGTGTTCAAAGCTGGAGCTGGATATTATTCCTTTCCTATCTATCTTCAGTCACCCAGGACGAGTGACCATCTCAGGGCATTTTCTATGCTGTTCGGATGAGTAAGAACAGAAGATACCTGTTGCTGAGGGGAGGGACTCCTGTCTTTATTTCCATTCTGTGGTAGTTTGGGAAAATATTTCAGTAGTTCAGAGCTACCTGTGTTATGTCAACTGCCTTTTTCTCTTGCTGTTACAAAGCAGAGGCTGTATTTGGGTTCAGAAAGTTATGCACTGTCAGGGTTATTTCCACCTGAGAAATATACTGCATGCACACATAGCTCTCAGTCTCTCTCCTTTATATTTAGATTTGATGACTGTCTTTATAGTTTTTTCCTTTTTTAAAACTGAGGTTACCTGCCTCATTAGATGTTGTGAATATTTTGTGAATATTTGTTCTGAATTTCTGAGTCAGTCTTCAATAATTGTAACAGAACTATAGTCTGCCATCTAGGGAAAAATTCAGTATTACCTAAAAATTTTCCAGTGATGGAAAAATCCCCACATGTGTTGATTATTACACTGTTTTCTTGGTCAATTTCTAGTCTTAGTTTGTGGAGCTTCAGCTTTCAGCCCTCCTGCACCTTCTTTCTGTTTTGCAGTACAGCTGTCTACAGAAGAGCTTGTGTGGTATTTGCAGTAGCCTTGTTATCTGAGTTATGTTGCGATAAGTCTGACCTAGGGAAAATTATTTTTCTCCTCTGTGTAGATTCATCTGATTATGGTGTTTATATAATAGGCAGAGAGCCCCTCTTCCTTTTTATTAATTATCTTCTTTTTTTTTTTTTTTTTCCCCCTGCATGTTAAAAACAGGAAACAAATGAATCTACTCCAAGTGTTTAATACTTTAGGAGTGATAAAAATTAAGACATTAAGAAAAATACAAGTAGTTTGCTTAGGTTCGTTTTATGTTGGAAATGGCACTTGTGGTGATCTAGAGTTTAATACCGGGAAAAATTGGCCTATTTTTGAGATTTGGCTTGCTTTGATCTCTTATTTCCTAGGGATTTTCCACAGCTTCTGTGTCATAAAAGCTTCTTTGCCTTTTTGACCTTAGTAGAAGTCATATAGCAGGCTGTTTCCTTGTGTTTACATAGCCTGAAGTTTCTCCTCCTTTTCCTGCAGTTTTTGTTAGGTAATCCTTGACTACTTTTATCTTAAAAAAAAAAAAAAAAATAAAATTTTGAAGCAGCCATCCTAAATATCTCCTTCAAAGGAATAAGACCTGTCTTGTCTTCGTTCTTATTTGCTATAATGACACTCTAAGTTCTACGAACTGCCCGTGGACTAAGATTTTTGCCAGAAGACACTGAATGATATTAGGCACAATTCTGGCCTTTTTAAACCTAGTTGACCTAGAACACATGCAAGCACCAAATCTGTGGCATTTGATTTGCACTAATTCATCAAGTTTAAAAAAACCCCAAATTTCAGATTATGCTATTTCAGACAGTTATTTCTTTGCTTCTTTAAATCTTGCTAAAGATAATGTACATGACCTTTTTATCCTTTTTTTTGGTGGCATATGGTGATTCTGTTGTCTTGAAATAAATTCTACATTATTTCTTCTTCTGTATATTTTAGAGTAGTAAGTTCTCATGTTTGTACCATGGCCTAATTAGGAGAAAGGAGATTCTTAAGACTTCTTTTTCTGTGTAAATAATACAAATATAGAAGAGAAAAATCTCAATAATCTGGAAGCAGGTGACCCCACGTTACTCTTTGTGTTATTAATCATCTGAACATATGCCAAATAGTCTTTAGCAAAATTTGATGTATTAAGAAAAAAAAAAAAAGAGAGAGATTTGGACATGGGTGTGCTTTTGGAAAAATACAAACATCCTGAATGAGATAACCAAGGAGGTCCTTTTGTTATTTTGGTGGAAACTTGAAATGAAACACAACAATCTTGACCCTGATGCTGCCGTGTTTATAGAGATAAAACCTTCCTCTGGAGGCAATGTGCTAGGAGGCATAAAGTCTGCCTCTTGTGAGGGGCTTCTGCACATGCACTTAACAAAGCTTTTGGGAACCAAGTTATTCTTTCACCCAGATAGCATTTTGAAAACAGTTTTAGGTAGATATAAGGGCTATGTAAGGGGATGCATTTTAAAGAAGGGGTGAATTATTTTTTTCCTCCTTTCTCATGCCTAAGTGTTCCTTTCCTGAGCCTGAGTTTCTTTTTTTTGTTCATGAAGTAAATTATATCCAAATCAAACATTCTTTGCTCTAAGTTATCTTTTTTTTTTTTTTTTCTTTTTTCTTTTTTCCTTTTGGACTGTATTGCCCAAATTGGGTTGAAATGTTAAGTCCCATTTTCTAGCAAAACCACAGTTTTGTAGCTTTTTCCATGGTGAATTATAGATCAGTTTTGCTTTCAAGGATGACAGACATGGACTTGGTTGGATTGTTGTATTTATCTTAAATTGGGTTCCTTATGTTCCACTCTAGCAAAAACTGACTTGCCAAATATTTTTATTGGCTTGTCACCTTTACTGTTATAAAAACATTAAATTGAGAATCTATTAAAAACAGATTTTAAAATGCCTGAAAATCTTAAATATGTATTGCAGTAATGTGTTTGGGGTCATTTTGGTGAATGTCTGATTTTTCTCTCTCTCTTTTTTTTTTTTTTCCCCCTCAAAATCTTCTTGCCTAATTTAAGAGTTCCTTAGGCACTACAAATGCTGTATTTCACTGTTTCATGTGGGAATGGATAATTACTCTGAAATCTGTGAAAAGTTTCAGCTAAATTTTCTCCCTGATATGTCAGGGGAGGACATAGTAAGAAGAACTGTCCTTGGAGCAAAATGATCAGCAGTGTCACATGGAAGGCAATGTGTCTGACAGAAAGTCTTTAGGAGAAGCAAGCTTAGAATTTCAGAATAGGAAAAAAATTGCAGGGAGCAGCAAAATCTAACCCATTTGAACTGAAATAGAAGTTACTGATTTAAAAGTAGAATGAAGTCCAAAATTACAAGGCGTCTTTGTATTTTGTGTGTCATATGGGCTTGGATGCTTCCTAAAGTTATGTTTGACTTATCCCCATTTATAATAAGTTACCAAAACATTTCAGAGACATATAGTTTATTCAAAATGAGCCTTTGTGTAATAAATAAAGGTGAATTTTGAGTTGCAATATTCTCCTGAAAAGCATTTTGTGACAAGGGATATGATTCAATGGGATATCCCGTTATAATAACAGAGGTGTTAGTAGTGTTTTTTCTTCCTTCCTGACAGAACCATCTAGACTTCTAGTGCCTTTTCTACATGTATTTGCTAGAAAGGGACTAACCATCCTTTAGACTTTGATTGCTTCATACAAGTCTTTAGGTTTAATTTTCGTCCTTTAAAATTACTTTATACAGTTTTTGATTGAAACTCAGTAAGATGTCCTGATAATCATTTCATGATACCAGATGCATGCACTTCTGTTTGTAATGTATTTGGTGTCCAAGATGATGTAGATGGAAAAGTAATAAAATGTAGAGTTTAAAAAAACATCGTTCTTGGCCTTGACTACAAATTGTACCTCTAGTCCTTCTTTAAAGCCTTATTTTCTAATCTTGCTTCTTTCAGAATACTTCCTTTGCATTTACAAATCAGTTGAACAGAATCTTGCATCACATTTATCCAGCTTTTCCTGCTGTTTCCACGTGCAAAAAAAAATTTATGCATCTGAGTTTTTGGACATGTACTGGAACAAAACCAAGAAGCTATACAAAGCTATTGAAAATTAATGGTGTCAGATGCAAAATATTTGTTTCTTACTTGAGAAATACTGGTGCTCATCCATAGTTATCTCGTTTACTCTTTAAAAAGAAGAATATTTCTTTGAGTGGTTAATTTTTATGTGTTTTGAAACAGTGCAGAGACAGAACACTATTAACCATTTTGGTTTATGAATGTTGAAACTGGGAGTGACTGTTTTTAGATTTATAGCATCAGTCTTAACAGATTTCACACCTAGCTATTGAATTGACACATAGTAGATTAAAGTTATTATGCTTATATTTGTATTTACTCCTTGAGTGAACTTTCCACTACTGAGCCTAAAAATACGCTTTTCTATTGAGTGTCTTTTATAACTCATGCTGGTTTTTATAGTGATTCAGTTCTAGGCACTATTTAAATGTGTGCATTACTCCAGAGTGCCTGGGTGTAATTGCATGGGCAAAATCAAGAATAAATTGCCCAATAATTAAAGAAGAGGAAAACTAAAACTGAATAAATGTTAGAGAAATTTTTTTAGAGGTGAAAATGGAACATGCATACATATTTCCAGTCTCTTGCTGAAATATACATTAAAGAAACACAACTAGCTTCTTACCTATAAGCCAAATCCATTTAATTTAATATTGATGGGAACCCAGGCACAATCAAAAAAACCAGTAGACCTGATGGCAGAGGAAGCTGATGTCGTTTGACTTTGGTGCACATTAGAACAAACTGAGGAATCCCATACTGTTGAATGATCAGCAGATCACAGAATCACAGAATTGTCCTTCATATACACCAGCAGTATTGCACATCTACTGAACGTGAAGACAGGCCCACAGGGCATTGCTCCTTAGTTACTTGTAACTAGAATAACACTCTATGAGGTCCTTGAGCAGTACAGCAAAGGTGAAGATAAGAGTCTGGTACCACAGTCTATTTTTAGGTAGCAAATTAACCTATCTGTGAATATGTGATGAGCTGTTTCCCAGAATCCTAATTCTGTGGTTGTTTTGATATGAGAATTAATTGAAGTGTATCTGAGGTAGGGAAGATGAAGAGAGAAGCAGAAAATTGAGGACAGCCTGGGACAGGATGGAGTTGTCTGTGGCATTCTCATAGGCTAGGGCTGGGCCAAGCACTAGACAAATGACGCAGTGATGCTCTCTATTAACCATTCTCACTTCCCAAAGGGGAATAGAAAAGGAATAAGGGAGAGAAACTTATGGATGGGAAAAGTAAAACAGCTGTAATGAGAATGATAATAATAAAATGAAATATTTGCAAATATATACAAACCCAATATTGAACCTGACACCCCTGATGGCAGCTACATCATTGTTACCACTGATGGGAACTGGATTCAGGAGCTACATTCTGTAACTGGTTTCAGGAACATATGGGTCAGGATCAAGGGCAGAACAAGCAAAATTCTTCTCAGATGAAGAGAGCTTGACCCTCGTGATCCCTCAGCTTTATGCTGAATGTCATGTATATGGGATGGAATAGCTTGTTGGTCAGTTTAGGGTCACATCTCCTGTCTACTTCTCCCTGCTGTTGCGGCCTTTTTCTTTCTGCACCCCCAAAATGGTACAGAAGATTTAGCAATGACCTTGGTCTGCACAGGGACAAGTACAAGCAAGAGCCTTTCTGCACACCAGTCCTTGGTAGTAACTGTAAACATCAAGCATTATCATTGCTAGCAGCAGACACTGTCTGCAAAACTGTTCTGTGTTAACTTCAGAAAGTGAAGTGACTTAGAAGAGACATAGCTGAAAAATAAAACTGCTGCACCAAATCAGCTCTGTTCAAACTCAGACCAGGACAGGCATGCTAGTGGGTATGGGAGCTCAGAGTTGCTCTGAGGGCCTCTTGTTACATGGAGCCTTTGTCCACAGATCCACATTTGAAAATGTTTGCTTCTTTGGACTCTGAAATGGGAAAGAGTCTTTATTTCTTCTTAAAAAACACCCCACATTTTTTTCTAAACTAACAATTCCATCTGTGCTCAGCTCTGTCAAGAGCTGCAGAATACTATGAGGGCCAGCCATGTCTTGTGTAACCAATTGTGTGAAAACAGTGGATGGATCTATATGAGCTCCTAAGGCACACAAGAGTTTGAGAGCATCAAGTTGCCAGGGATACAGATAAAGTAATTCAGTTTCTTTAAGCAATTTTTAAAGTATTAACCAAGGCTTTGAGCTCTCAAGTACCTTAAAATAATCAGAAATTTGCATGCACTCTTATTTAGTAGTTGTGGAAGTTTACTTTTGTACTGAAGAGACCCTAGATCAATAAACAAAACTGATGTAATTGAATATCAAAATAGTAGCCTCATCAAATTATCCTTTTTTGTTTGGCATGATTCTGTAGGTGAGAGTCAAAGGGAATTTTAAGAGCCCTTAAAATGATATAGTTGCACAATTCCCACTAATGAATTGTGTTCTGCACTTGGGCCCTACAATAACTCCATGCAATGCTACAAGCTTGGGCCTGAATGGCTGGAAAGGGACCCGGGGGTGTTGATCAACAGCCGATTGAACATAAGCTAGTAGCATGCCCAGGTGGCTAAGAAGGCCAATGGCATCCTGGCCTGCATCAGGAAGAGTGTGGCCAGCAGGACTAGGGAAGTGATTGCCCCACTGTACTTGGCAGTGGTGAGGCTGCACCTTGAGTACTGTGTTCAGTTTTGGGTATAAGAAAGACATTGAGGTGCTCAAGAGGATCCAAAGAAAGGCAATGAAGCTGGTGAAGCATCTTGGGAATAAGTCTTATGAGGAGTGGCTGAGGGAGATGAGATTGTTTAGTCTGGAGAAAAGAAGGCTGAGGGGAAACCTTATTGCTCTCTACAACTACCTGAAAGGAGGTTGTAGAGAGGTGGCTGTTGGTCTTGTCTCACAGGTCACATATGATAGGACAAGGGGAAATGGCATCAAGTTGTGCTAGGGGAAGTTTAGATTGGACATTAAGAAGAACTTCTTCACTGAAAGGTTTATCAAAACCTGGAACAAACCACCCAGAGAAGTGGTTCAGTCACTGTCCCTGGATGTATTTAAAAGCTGGCTAGATACGGTGTTTAAGAATATGGTGTAGTAGTGGCCCTGGTAGACTAGATACTGTTTGGGGTTGATGAATTTAAAGGTCTTTTGCAACCATAGGATTCTGTGATTCTGTGTGATTTTGCTAAAATTTGCCAGTTAAATTATAAAAGGGTTAAATATACAAATAAATGTTTACAGAAATGGGGACCTTGTTATTAAAATTTATGCATATTTAAAATGTTTTTATTTGTACGATATTTTCCTTTACTATATTAAGAACATTTTTCTTTGCTTTCCCTGTACGTTGGTAAATTATTTGTTGAAGGAAAGACTATAGTAACATTGTATGAAAGGGAAAGTTATTAATAGTAATTGATTGTTTCCTCATTCTGGCCTGAAATCCTGTGGAAGAAAATGCAGTGTGAGATGTGATAAAATCAGTAGCCAAGGATTTAGACTTTTCAAAAATATGGTCAGTGACAGAATAAAATTTGCCTAAACTTATTGAGGTGTTGCCCACAAGAAAGACTGTAGGTCTACTTCCCAAGTTACAAGAGCAACAACCCTAATACTTCCTGCTGCCAAAGGCCACCCTTGCACACTGACTCCCTTGTCATCCAAACCTCTCCCGAGCCAGAATACATGCTGGTTCCAAAACACTGGGTGCTGGGAAAAGCTTTTGAAATGCTTTGAAGGTAAAGTACTGGAACAGGTTGCTTAGCAAAGCTGTATTATTCCCTTCACGGGAGATGGTGAAGAAATGCTCAGGCAGTGATCTGATGTGTGTGGCCCATGTACCTAATCTGCCTCAATGTTTGGAGGTCATTCAACTATGCTCTGGAGACCCCTTCTGAGGCACATTTCTGGGATTTTTGTGATGGTAAACAGACTATAGTATGTAATCAACATAGAGATTCCTTATAATATTAACATCAGTGGGATGGTTTAAGTGGAAGATTTCCCTGAAGCCCTTAGCATAGACCCAGTCTGACTTGTAAATCAATAAACATTTCAGTTGAGGCTATACACAGTCCTGTGATCTGTAAATACATGAAGTAACAGGAAGTGGAACCATCCTTTTAGCTAAAGTAGTATCAGTCCTTTGGCTAGACAAAAATGCATATATCCTATCAGCAGGTTTTGCCACCAGGCATGTCAAGCCAACTGAGATCACACGAGGCACTCATAGTCTAACAAATATTCCAGAGAGCTCTGTGCTACTTCTGGGATGATATTCTTGTAACACTTGTATCCCGAGGACAGAAAGTAAATCAAAGAGAGGAAATTAAGAGTGAGTTTGAACCTTTCAGCCAAAATATACTCTAAGAACCATCCATAAGCAGTAACACTGAAGGATAAATGTGTGCTAAGAGACTCTGTAGTATCATCCTATATGCCTGCATAGGCAAACTTTTTAAAGGAGTGAGATGTGGGCAGAAAGAATTAAAGGGCTAAATCACAACCACAAGTGGAAAAACAGTCATTTGATTGACTATGATTATTATTTTTTTTTTTCCTGTTAAATATGTAAAAGTAATTTCCAAGATAAAAAGGTTTCTGTTTTTTGTTTGGTTGGTTTTGGTTTTTGGTTTTGGTTTTGTTGGTTTGTTTGGGTTTTTTTGTTGTTTTTTTTTTAATATATAAATAACCTTTGAAATGCTTTAATAAAGTTTTCCTATAACCTGGTATACTTCAGCCACAGAAATTATAAAATATGTTGATGTTATTCTACTGTAATACTCTGGAGCTAAAGTATCCAAAAGAAATCTTAAATGTTTGACAGTTGGTGTAAATGCAAATTGCTATTGTTGTTGAGTTTACTCAAGTACAGATATTCCTTTTTCTACCTTATTACTTCTTGAAATTCTGAAAAAGTTTTGGTTGTGTATATGTTGTTACTATGTGGCTAGTGGTAGGTGGTCAAAGACATTAGGTGTTGGATTGGAAGCTCTTGGGGAGCAATTTTCTATGTGAATGAAGATGACAACTGGAGATGATTGCCTGATCTTAAATTCATCTTTAGGTGTTCTGTGATGCACAGAAAATTGCTAGGGGGGAGTTTGTTGCAAGACTATGACTTTAAGCTGCATTGGGACCAATTATTTACTTACCAAAAATTGTGTTGGAATTTGTGGCTACGTACAAAAGTTGTTGAGACTTGACACTGATTTTACACTTTATGAGGCTGATTTCCCTCCACAGGAATTTTACAATAATGCAATTCTTTTATCTCACTATTGTTGTTTCTAATTGTATTCACCACTCAAATGGTCCTATATATACAGTGAAGAATAAAGTAATAGCATTGAATTCTTATTGCTGTTTGGTCTTAGTATTGAGCTTATGTGAAACAGGTCTCATTGTGCTACCTCATGCAGAACTGGAGTTCTCAGATTATCACAGATGTTACTGCAAAGTCAGCATTGTTTTCAGAGCTGGCCTTTATTGTCTGTATCATGTCTTATTCTTAGTTTTATAATGTGGGTACATGGAAATCTGTGGCAGTATTATAGGCTAAAAATTGTCTTTAAAATTTGGGAGCCATCATTTTATATAATATGAGTTATTGATGTAAAGAACTTGCAGTCCAAATGCATGTGAGGGATCCCTGTCTGTGGCAAGTAAGACCCATTGCTCATGTCTCAGCTGGCTTCGGACGGAACAGTTACCATTGTCCGTACACCTTGGACCCATGCACAGTCCCAATCTCAAAATGCATCTCTGATGACTAGTGATGCCCATCGCACCAAATTTTGAGTTGTGTTGGATAATTGGAATGTAACACAAACCTCATGTTATTGAGCTTGAGAATGACTTTAGGTAGACTTAGAATATACTGTTGGTCTTATTTTGCAAGTGGAAGCAAATGAAAAAGTTGGGGGGGAAAAAAAAAGGTGAAAAAAGAGATGGTTTTACTTTTTAGAAATGCAGAGTCCCGGGAGTACAAGGTATTTGGTTTCAACATGGATAATTAAAACAAACAAACAAAAGAATTAAGTTCACCAAACTGCCAGTGTCATGGGGACTTTTTTAGACAGAATGCAAGGTTTGAGATGTTTGTCCTGGTTCAGGTTTAATTCTGTCTTCTACAAGACATGATCTGAAACCACACCTTTCATTCTTAGCAAAAAGTTGTAGGCTATGCTGGAGTCAGATTAGGTGATTTATTCTACCCTTAAAAAAAAAAAAAGTCCTTTGAAAAATAACTTGGTTTTGTTTAAAAATGGATACATTCAATTCGTAAACATGACTGACACTGCAAAGGGGCAGAGGGTTGTGACATGCAAGTTGGAATGATGTTTTGGGTGGGAGGGCAAATGTATGAGTGGTTTAATTTAGTGTTTCTGCAACGTTCTGTGTAATTGGATACTGTAACCTTGAGTGTCTGAAATCCAGACATATCTAAGGGAGACTCACACTATGATCTGTGGAAGGAAATAAGCATCTCAGGAGGTTGATTAGTCTCATCCTCAAACCAGACTCTTAAGTTTCTGTCTGTTGAGCATAATTACAGCTGGGGCTGGCCTGCTCAGACTTAGATCTATATAGGTGCATGAGATGAATCCCTGCTTGTGTGTGTCCTAACACAGGCAAAATCCTGTCTACTCCTTAATCTTCTTACTCCCTGGAGTGATTCCTTTCTCTCAGCACAGACTAGGCCTTAACTGCGACTTTGGCTGGTCTTCTCAAATACTCCCTTGCCATATTCAGTAGTCTCCCCAGCCCTACCGTCTCCCTGATTAAAATTAAATAACTATTCCTTGGGCTAATGTTTGTCAAACATTTGAAGAAGTAGGTAGGCTTCAAATTGCAGCTTCAATGGTTTTTCAATGTTATTATTCCACTAAGTTGCAAAGCATCTTTTGCAGGAAAGGCAGCTGTCTGGGAAGTAACTCAATAGGTCTGCTTTGGGCAAGTTTAGACATGTGTTCTAACATAATACAAAATGTAGTTCATAATTTGATAGAGACGTATTCCTCTCTGTAACAGATACAACAGACAGATGGGGGAGCACAAGTTTCAAGAGAGACAATTATGATGCATTTGTAAAACGTGTGTTGCACAGCAGCTGCTTGCCAACATCAGCTTCCTTGGCCCTACAGCTGTGCAAATCCATTTAAAAATTTTAAATTGTTTTAAAGACAGAAAAAGATATTGTTTGATCCGGTATGTTCTAAATGCTTTTAGATTTAAAACATCAGGAATGTTTTGAAATGCAGCACTTTCAAACTTAAGAGTTAAATATTTGGAAGAAATGTAGTGAAGACGTAAGTTTTTCAGTACTTTTTTTGGCTGTAATTAATGACTGAAATTGGTCACCGATTTCAAATGTAAATTAAACAGGTCTGTTTGAAAGAAGAATTTTGAAAGAGGATAAAGTAGTTTACAGACAACAAGTAGGAGTAAAAATACTTTTAAAAATAAAGAAGGCATAATTTACTCTTAATAGTTTTCAGGCAAAAGTGTAGATTTTCTGAATATATTTTATCTGCTTTTTATTAAAACATTTCTTTTGTTGCCATCTTTCTCCTTATATTTTTACAAGTTCTTTTTGTCAAATTCTACTCCAATTTTAAAACTATGATGGTAATATGGCTTCAAATTAAGAAAAATTCATTTCCCAATGAAATTACCATTGCCTCAAATATAATAGCCCATGCTTTCACAGTAATTTTTTTAAGTGCTCAATATTTATTGTATTGACCAGTGGATAAAAAGCAAGCATGTACTCTGCTGTTATAAGTGGAAAGTTTATTCCTTCTAACACATCTTTTTGGCTTTCTTGGGAGAACCAACTAAGATACATACATTACAAAAGTACATTTTAATTGTTTCAGAACCTTCCTGGAAATGTGGGATGATTTAATATTTCATGTAGTATCCTTCTTTTGTGCTTCAAAGGATGGTGAACAAATTAAGAAAAACCTCAGAGCCAGCTACTGTCCTGTATCTGCACAACTCCCACCAGCTTCAACTTGCAATCTGCACTTAATGGCTTGAAATAGATATTACTCTATAGCCTACATCTCCTGACTGAACTCCTGATAGCAATGAGAATTGAGTATGTGGTAGAGCTGCAGGATCAAGCCCTTAGGAAGTACATTACACTGTTGTACGGCTGAAGGCTACTTATACACCTTAGCTCATTTCACTCTAACTGAACTGATGTATTAATAATCTGTACCTCGTCATCTTTGACTTAATGTGAGAAAGAAAATTAAAAATAGCTCATTAAGTAGAGTATTTTATGCATACATCTAACAAACTTTATAGACCCAGTGTTTCAAAATAGATCATGATACAAGCAGTAAAAAATATCTGGTTCAGTTCGCCTCTTTAAGAGCTGCTTGTTAATAACATTTTGGATTTAGTATAGAGTCTTTAAAGTAAAAGAAATAATAGCAAGTAAGGATTTTTTTTTTTTAATGGGAAAGAAAACCAAGTATTAATTTCAATCTGGGAACATAATAGTTATATGGTATATTTTCAAATCTATATAATTAAGGGCTTTAGAAGGTAGGTTAAGTCATAGGATTTTTAACTGGAATGTAGTCATGGGCTATGCATAATAATCTGGATTTTTTCCTACATTGATCAGCTGAAGGACAGTAGAATTGGTAATGATGAAACTATTATAGAATCCAAGTCATGACTCATAAATGCATAAGAATACAGTAGTACTGTTTGCATGTTCAGTACATACGTATGTGAATAAAATGATCATGAAAATAATGAATGACCAAGCTCTTGTAACATTTTTGACATGGATGGATGAATGGACAGACAGTTACCTACCATCTTGCTTTTCCTACAAATAGGTAGATTTTCTGAGTATCTACTCTGGTCCATCTGCATTTTACTGGCTGAAAGGTCATAATCACTCAAAATCTTTTTCTTTGCTTCATAGCTGCGATGTTTTACCTGTCTTCTCCTGTTTCATAGTTCATGTCTCTTCTACAGACCAGCATATTAGGCAGTGGTGAGGAACCATCAGCAAAATCCAGATGATGTCTCTCACCTCTGCTGTTCCCTAGAGGAGGACGGGCTCTTTTTTGTTCTCTCTACAGCTCTTTGTGTCCTGGTCTGGTGACTAGGACTCTCATCTACTGCAGAAACACACAGAAATAAGAGTACTCAGGTTTGCTACTCCTTTCCATGGCCATTATAGCACAGTCTTATCTATAGAAAATCAATAGCTATAAGAGGGTGTCTAATAGACTTCAGAAAGACTCTGGGACTCCTGCCTTTAGGGTCAAAAATGCAGCCTGGTAGTTGGAATTTGGAAGACACTTGGGAATAGAAGTTTTGCTCATATTGTGAATGTCATGGCAAAAAAACCCCAATGGCTTCTCTCAGTGACATTCCGGAAAAAGAGAAAAAAAAAAAAAAAATTGATTCAAAGTAATTTAAAAAGCATCTGAGAATTTCAGGTTTTAAATCCTTTCCTGAATTCTCAAACTGGCACTTTCAGTGCAATGTTCACAGATTTAGTTCTGGGCAACAAATCTCAGCCTTTACATAACCTACTGCCTGCCATTCAAATGATATTTTTCCATTTACAGATCAATTTTGATTTCAATTTGGCTGCTAGTAGAATAAGAGAATTTCAGTAAATAAATTTTTAAAACCAGCCATGATCATTTAAGTTCAGAAAAGCTTCTGCTTCAGCCAAATTTGTTTCAAAGAGTTCATAGTGATGCTGAATAGATTGGCCTGCAAATTTAAGCAAATCTCATAAAGTTTCTACCATCTTCACTAATGTCTACATTTTCTTTGAACTGATTTACATGAATTAATAATATAATGCCAGCCTCAGAGTCCTTGAGTGAAAACTATTGAGCACATGTGGCCATTGAAGTCTATGGAAATATTTCTGTCTGTGGAAAGTTTTTTGTGGAAATTGGGTTTGGTCCTTGGGTTCCCTGAGACCACTGTAATTAGGGTTTTTTTCCCTCCTTTTCATTGAAATCATTGAGAACTGATTACTCATAGACCTTTAAAATTCTAGCCTTTCAACTGCCTAGCTTGAAGCTCTGTTAAGGAATAGTTATCTTGCTTTCATTTGTACTATGTAAATCCAGTTATAATTAGTGAGAACTGAAGTGGCCTAAGCTTAAGTCTGAAATGACTGGGGGTACTGACACCCAGCTGAGGGTACGATCCAAAAGGTCTACTGTTAAGGTTTGACTCGGTTTAACTCTGTTTCCTGTTGGGAAAGTCTTCTGTTTAATGGTTTTGTTTTGTTTTGTTTTGTTTTAATTGAAACCAAATGTCTTTCATCAGAGGGGAAAAGTGTGGGATTCTTAAAATCCCAGATCAAAGAAAGGCAGTTCTCCAGTCTCCGTTGGACAAAGCCATAATTTCTGAGCTCCAGATACTTTGGTGTTATGTGGACAAACATTGTTAGTAGAAGCCACTTGCATGCACAGGTATATCTCTATGCCTCCTGTGGCTTCTGTGGACAGCAAACAAAGGCTGATTTTACCAACAAAGTTGTTTCAAATAAAAGCCTACTGGGTTAAATTTTTAAACAGAAGTTATAACATAAGAAGGATTAATATTTTTTCAGTCTAACAAATTGTTTGCATACAATATAAACAAATAAGTTCTTTCTTGATGGAGAAAAACTCACTGGAATTGATTAAACTGATACCAGGGATAAAGTTTACCCAAAGCATAGAAAGTACACTTCAGTGAAATGATTTCTGTTTGTAATGAGTTGCATAATTGCAAAGTAGTTGTGTAACAATTTTAAAAATACTGATTTAGAGAACTTTTTGAGCTGCTGGCTAATTGAACTCAGAGCAGTCTAGAAAATAATAAAATAATAAAAAGATCTTCAAACTTGAAAAAGAACTGGACGGTCATGTCTGCTGCTTGTGTCAGTGCTGAGAAATGCTTCTGTATTGTTCTTAAAGATTTTACCTGGAGAAAAAGCTTCTCTTCATATTTACATTCTCTGAAGTTATATTTTTTCCTTGCTTTGAAAAAAAAAAATTTCAAAATATGATTTGGGTTGAAAATTCCAAATATTTATGATGTCAACTTGTAGGATAGCCTAGAGAAAAAAAAAAGGAGGGTTAGGGTTAAGAACTGGAATGTTCACAAGTGTGTTGGAGAACAGATATCTTTAACAGTATAATATTTATGAGCAACCAAGAAGCTACATTCTGCTCTCAATTACTTTGGCATAAATCTAGAATTACTCATTGGAAGTTCAAAGTTTTTGCTGCAGATTTACACCCATATAATGAGGAACAGAGTTCAGTTCTGTAAGGGTGGGAAAATCAATTTGGCCAGAATGTAACTAGTCTGGAAATCAAACTCTAATCACAGAAAGATCCTTCTCTAGGTCAGATAACAGACTGCATATTGTGTATCTCTGGTTTGTTTTTTTTTTTTTTTCTTCATTAGCTGATAGATTGAAGCAGGCATTCAGTCCTAAATTCCTTGCAGTAGCACATTCTATGGCATTAGGTGTTGGGCTGCTTCAGTTTTATCATGTAAGGTAGAGTGAAAATCCTCAGGTATGGTAGAGCAAGAGACTCCACAAAAGGCCACAAGAAAGCAGAGAAATATAGGCAAAAGTTGCTAGATTATAGTTTGATGGGATAAAGTGTAGAGACTTACAGAGGGCAGTGAGAGGGCTTGGGAAACCACAGGAGAACAGTAAGAAGGAAAAGAGTCAGAATCAAAATCCCATATTGTTGGAATTTGGGAAAGGGAGAGGTATTTCCTAAATTAAAGCAGGTTTCAGGAAAAAAAAAAAAGAAGCAGAATCTTTTGACAGATTGTCAGAGTGGATTTTTGAATAATCTGCTAGTTGTTGCTCAGGTGGTTTGTACTGAAGAAATTGTAATTCTGTACTATGATGGTTTCTGAAAAGAAAATAAAAGTACTGCCTGCACATCTTGTTCTTATTCTGGAGAAGATTCTCTCACTGAGTGCAGGGAAGGGAATGGAATGAAAAATAAGACTTTCAAAGACAGTAAAAGAAAACAATAAAGGAATAAAAAGGAATAATATGTGGAATCTAATTATACCTTTTCTAAATGTAGCAAGTGAGACTGTACTATTAAGTCTCAGATTTGGCTGACAAAAATAGCTGGAATTCTGCAGTTTTGTGGCAGCTGAAAATTTTCCTGGGTCTATTAACAAAGTTATTGAGCTGTTATCTGTGATGCTACATGAATTTGTAATGAAGACATTTTCTGTAAATAATGATGTCTGACTTTGTCTACCAGTGAAGGTGTGTATGCCACTGCTGGCATTTTCACTAGTGACTATTAACTTTGTATTTGCTAATTTTTAGCTAAGAGTATCTATTTAGCTGAATGCTCCAGCTAAGTAATCAGTTTAGTCTCCCTTCTGGTTTTGATAAAACTCTGCTTTCTTCATAGCTCATCCTAGGGTTATTGTAGGTGGAACAAAATTATTTTGGCTTTCTATTTTATTTTTTAATTTGTGAGTGCTGATGTTGCTTTTATGGCTGCCATATGCTTGTTACATATGTCTGTTCTAAAAGCCCCACTGATGGATGAAAGCTGGAAGAGGATTTTTATCATTTGTCTCCCATCTAGCACTTTTCTTGTGCTTGAAGGTAAGTCCAATATAATAAATAATCATAGTCTCTTTTTTTTTTTTTTTTTAAACATGCCACATCTATAAGGTAATATTTCTCCCCAGTATGCTGGGAAGCAGGAAGGAAGCATCTAACATCTGCAGGATTTGAAGTTATTTTTGACAGCTGTGTGCTATTGAGTATTTCTTTCTTTTTTTGGTGAAAGATAAACCAACCCAGGTGAATTGCTCAAAGGGCATTAATGACTGTCAGACATGTTAAACATGTACTCATAAATACATAAAGATACACACAAAAGATAAAATCATGCATCTATAGACAGATGGTGGTCAGAAAATACAGTTTGCTAACCTGAAAAGCTGATATAGTAAAGTGCTATTACATTTCTGTTAAGATGGCACAAGGTACACAGCATAGTATAGATGGGAGGTGTTTGGTAATGAGAAACAGCAGTTCATCCTTACCACCTATTGATCTAAAAACTGAAAGGTTTGGTCTAGCAACATACAGAATCTATTTGAGCAGTTGGCCTGGAGCACGCTGTGATCACAGCAGACTGGAACAAGGCACAAGCTTTCAAGGCTAACTGTAGGAAATGTTCACATATGGCCAACAGGAGATAGAGGCAGACGGTTGAGATTTTTAGTATGTGCATTAGGCCAATTTCTATTTTAAAGAGAGGAGCACTCACAGCTAAATCATACATGGTCAGGTTCTTCATTCATTGACACATAATGCTTATCTGCCTAATACTTTGCAGGTAGAGGAGTGACAATCTTTGCCAGATCTTCAAGCTGGCTAAGTACAAGCCAAGAGTAGGAAATCTCAGTGACTCTGGTGATTAGCCCTGATGAAGAAACGCTGCTAAAAAAATGTGGTCTCTGTATACTGTTATCCTAACTCCTCAATCGCAGCAGACAAATAGCACAAAGACATGGGCAGAAAAAGCATGTCTGCTTATCAAAACAAAACAAAAATCTGAGTGTGACTTCATGGTACTTTACAATATCTGTTCTTCACCTAAGAACTTGGGATTCAGAATGGCAGTACTGGTCACAACAAGGATCCATCACTCAGTATCCTGCTTCTGACCACTGGCACTAGAAGTTGTGCAAGGAAATTGTATGGAAATGGGACATATAGAATCATAGAATAATTTAGGTTGGAAAAGACCCTTAAGATCATGAAGTCCAATTGTAAACCTAACAGTGCTGTGGGGTATAATGCCAGATTTTCTAATGAGAATTGTGGCTCGAAAAGTGATGTAATGGTGATCTTGCAAGTTTTTACTAAAAACTATAATGTCTGTCCATACTTTATATTGAGTTTGTCATGGGAAGTCTTGCTTTTAAAATGTCAGTATCTCCAGAATTAGTGCAAATCACAGGAAATGTAAGACAAATATGAAATATTTATGTGGTTAAAGAAAATGAAACTGATGTGGGTATTGTAGGAGGACTTACCTGATCACAAAATTAGTTGTGATGACTATCTGCAAGAACCAGCAGGAAATCAAAAACACGGCTTGGGTCACTTATCTATGCTGATAAGAAGTGAGGAATAACAGGCCATACTACACAACAGTTGTGACTTAGATCAAGGTAGAGGGAAGCAGATGGTTAGAGGTGGTATAGCTAACATGGTAGGTATGTTAAATTGCGGGTGATCCAAGCCTGCATGGAATGACTATAGTCTCAAAGCAAGCAGGAAGCAGACAGTAGATTGTGAGTCAGAAGTGCTCCTCCAGCTGCAGTGCAGCTCACACTTGTTTAAGGTCAAATATCAAAGCTAGTCCCTGAGAATCCATCCATCCATCTTTGTTTTCATGAAGTATTCTTTAAGTATTAATGTGGTTGTCTTTTTTTAAAAACCTATTGATAACCCTTCACTCCTAACCATTCTCATGATTACTGAAAAATTTGTTCTTTTCTTCACCGCTGTCTATATACATTTTTGGCAGAGCAAGTTTTCTTCATATCTCACAAACTCTCTGTGCAATAATTTCCATTAACTACAGGGGTATCTGCTGGTGATAGCAAAGCTGATTGACTTCAAAGTCTCTTACTGTTGTTGCTGCACTTGGCCAAGAGTCTGCTCATGACTGTAGCAGATGTTTCTAAGCTTTTTTTTTATTAGACCAATGAGAACCTTATGGAGCAGATTTTCACTACAATCCTGAAGTGAATGCCAGTGTAGCTATGATTTTGAAACCCTCTTGTCAGATCCACAGCTCTCATGAGAGGAAAGTTTCCCTTTCCAGCAGATGAAAGCATAGGTTTGCCACTCTGCCAGCTACCTGATGGCAGAGAATCAGCAGATTCCTGTTTAGTCTCAGTTTCTTAATCTTAATAGATTCTTTTCTACAGTTTGTTAGAAAATTTCATAGCAAATTTATCCTCTGAAGTAATTTTGGATGAAAGTTCTGAACAATTCACACTTAGTATCAACAGTCAGAACAGCTTTGATTAACCCACAAATATTGCCAACTTCCTTCTCTTTTAATTAGGACTTCTAAATGTCTACTTAGCATCATAAAATATTATATCAGGATTTTAGGGTGAATATGCATAGGGTGAATATGCATTGGGTGAATTTGGTTGTCGTGAGATCTGTTGAGAACAGCAGTGATTGGAGAGAATATATAAGGATTGTTATTTGGAGTGAATAAAAGATAATTGAAGTCTTGGTCAAAATTTCAAGTGGAACAAAGCTGCTTCCATTGATAATATTAATAAAAGCAGGCCAGCAATTTTGTTCCTTACCAATTCCACTGAAAGTAATGTTAACACCTAAGAACTTAATTAGACATTTTAGAAATGTCTTTTTTTTTTCCCTTTGTGGTATCTACATTAGATATTTCTTGAGTAACTCTAGGGACAGCTGGAACACTCTTAAATGCCCCGAGAAGTGAGGGAAATGCTCCTCTTGCAGTGCAGCATTGAAGTCATGTAACTGTAATATGTTCTAAGACAGAAAGATATGGGGCAGGAAGGAGTTGAAATCGGTAACTCACCATGGCCACCAAAGGTGATACAAAGCCAGAAATCCTTAGACAGAAAGCCCGATGAGGAACAGAGCAGAAATGCAAGAGGGAGAAGGTGTCTGCCAGTGGCCAGAAGGATGCTGGGGAAGCCAGTCTGCCTGCTATTGTACAGTGTGCCCTGGAGAGGGTTTGTAAATGGGGAACTGAGGAAACAAGGAAGAAAGTATAGGCAGATTGAAATAACTTGGGGGGGGGGAGGGCTGTTCCTCATTAGCTGCAGTTAACAGCAGCTTTGAGAGTTGTCAGCATTTGTTTGGTTCATTTACTTAGGAACAAATGGATTATCCATTTTTTTTTTCCTTTTCCTCTTCCACCTCCCAAAGTGGAAAGCTGATGCTTTCATTAAGCTTTACCAGCTGGCTGTATGGTCTAGTCAGTAGGTCAGTATGTAAATACTTACATAGTGTGTTCAGTTGTTATTAGTCCTTTCTTATCCTTAAAAAAAAATTGTTTACATTCCCCAATCCTATAGTATTTAAGCCTGATTTCTTTGAGCCACATACTTCATGATTAAATATAGTGTGTAACAAAGACAAGTAATTATAATTTTCAGCCTAAGCAGATGTATAAACCAAAAAAATGCCTACTTGAGAAGGTATTGAGGCCTCATATAGACTTGGAAAGGTCATTTTGCCTCATGGTTCTGCTTGACTGTTTTAATATATCTTACATACTTCATAAGGAGGTATGGTACTAAATTATGCATAGAGATTTGACAGAAGGTGCTGCAAATGTACAGCATGTATAAAAATTATAAAGGCTCAGGTCACTTCTGTTGGTTAATGCATTCAAACCCATAAACTCCTGTCTGAGTTTTGAGTGGCCAAATTGTTCAGAGGATAAAACGATATCCTTATTTGAATGTTCTCTTTGAAAAACTTCCCCAAACATTCAGCCAAAGCAGAAGGATTTCCTTTAGGAAGCCGGATGCACCTTTTTCTGTAACTGTAACTGGGCTTTGGATTTTATATCTTTGGGAATTCCAAACTAAGAAAAACAATAGCAGTGTACTCAGTAGCATTACATAGATAGAATTATATGCTTGTTATGTGTCTTACCTTCAGACTAATGGAGTTACCTGACTTGTGTAATAACAAAAATAATGTCAGTAGAATTATACTCTGAACATGAGTCAGAGCTGAACAAATTGTCTCATCATTATGTGAAAGATTGAATGTATTTTTTTATACCGAACAGACACAGGACTTATAAAAATGTAAACCTAGCTTACCTGGATTATTTAATTATTAAATAAATAATTGAAATTGTTTCAGGACCCTTCATTATATTAGCATCATTGGTTGCTTTTTCAAGAGTTCTTTGTCTCCATCTGGGGAAAGTTTTTTGCTCAACCTGAAGTCAGTTCACACAAAATTGTATGCTTGTGCTGGCACATTGAAGCTCACTGAGAAGTTATCCTGGCTCACATAGGATATAGACACATCTGCTGCACCAGTGGGATGAAGTAGGGAAACAGCTCAGAACAGACCTCTGCAGTCTCTGGGCCCCTGACATTTCCTGTTTGACCCTGGACACATGCAACAGCTTCCTCATTGAAGATCATAGACCAGAAGGAGCAAACAAATCTCTTGGCTCCACTTTTGAGGCAGGTGTCCCCTCTCTTGATATTTCCTGTGGTCTGGGAGAAACTACCAGCTGTCTGTTCAGTTCGTGTGAGCAGTTTGTTTGAGGGCTGTGGGTACAGAAGGGGAGCAGCCTTTGTGGGACTTGTTCTGGTATCAGATGTGATGAAGGAAAGGAAATTTATGCTGGGATGTTGTGCTGGGAGTGGTTATTCCTGCTTAGTCCTGAGAACAAAAATTCACCTTAGTATTCCAACTGACAGATACCTTCTTGGATTTCAGGTGTGTTTACTCTCATAATACAAAATAAATATTACAGCTCTTCTGGGATGTGGGGATTATTATACTGAATGCATATATACATCTGAAGTACAGCTCATTTATCTAACTCATAATTTCTGTAAAAACACTGATTGCTTGATACTTTTGGAGTTGTGCATTATATCCACACTGTCATAATTTTTAATATCTATTAGCTAAAGAACTGGTCCTGCCTTCAACATTTTGCTGAAACTGCCACTACTGTTGACAAGACTACTAAGAGCTGTGTTTTGACATTTGCTCTGGTTTTAATTTTTTTGACCTCTCTTTCCACTTTTATCTCCTTATCTAACATCCCACTTGAAATGTTGCCCTTTGTTTTTTTCCACAGCTCTGTTGTCTTCTAGTTTCCTCATAACCTTTCCTGCACAACTTCATCATTTCCCTTGTGTCGGGCTTCAGTCATGATCTGTGTTCATTGTCCTGCACCCTTAACCTAGTCTCCTACCTGCCTGGCTTGAGGATGTCTGAGCTGATAAACGTCTAAGCAGATAAATTAGAAACCTACAGGTCCTTTCATTGTACAATGTTTAGCCTGACCTATTTCTTTGCAATCTCTTTCTAAATATGTCTCGATCAGCTTCATGTAACCAAGTGAATATATGTTTCCCTTGTTTCTGTCATCCATATCTTTTTCCTTACTACTAATACTTTTGTCCCTTATGCCAGGCAGTCGGTTTTGCCTGTGATTTCATGTAACCCCCCCCAGGTTATAGCCAGCGCTTGCAACTTCTCCAACCCTGGTGGAACAACTTCTCCACCCTTGGAGAAGCCTTCTATCTGTTTGGATACTATTAATACGTATCTAAATAATCCTTATTCCTTCTTTGGCTTCTCTCTGGCAGCCCTGCTTGATGGTTATTTAGCTCCCAACCTAAGAGCTACAACCCAAACGCACCTGCCGTTGTAGCTTTCAGCTTTGCCCTCTCCCCACAGTTGTGCCCTGTTGTTCCTCCCTTTACAGGATCCTTGTGGGCCCAGAAACTTTCTGCTTGTGGTGCCATCCCTTGCCTGTCCAGCTCCACCACCAGCACATGTGTCTGGTGACAGTTTGTGCTTGCTGTCAACAGATACTTTATCATGTGCTTTCCCGTTTGTATGGAAAACACTACTGCAGTTAGCTGTTAAATATTCTTTTCCACAATAGCCTTCATAAACCCCACATTTATTTATGAGGTACACAAAAGCCTTTCAAGCAAAAAATGTAGCTAAGTGATTTCTAAGGATACCGGGTGTTTATTTATTTATCTTTTGCTTAGTATTAGAGAAAACAAAAAAAAGACCAGACTTGTAACCAGATTCTCTTACCTATGGAGCAGTAGTATTGTCTTCCTCCATTACTTTTCCTGATTCCTGCAAATAATCTTGTAGATTCTTCTTTGAACCTTCAGTAGACAAAAAGCACTTTTGGGTTTATCATCATAAAAAAATCTTGCTAAATGGGGTTATGAAGTTGATGGCCCAGACCTGGTACTAACTTAAAAGTCCTAATAGAATTAGTAATATTTTTAGAGCAATAATTATTTGAAAAAGTAACAGCAGCTTGTTACACATCATTGTTTCCAAACCCTGTTGGTTATGTATTACAGATGAGTCTTTCCTGCTAACCTTGCTTGCTTACTACTTTTAGGGTTTATGTGCTGGGAAAATGGGTTGCAAAAGAGACTGTGGGTATCATGACCTCATTATTCATATTCAAAAGAAGAAAAGCAAGATTACCATAATTCATTACTTTGTAAAATTATAACCCTGAGAAGTAATAAGATTCAATTACATTTTTTTGGCAAAGTTCTTTTTAAGAAAGTATCTGTTTTAGGACTGTAGTTTATTCTTTGTCTTGATCATGGGTTAACAGGCCTCATGAGGATTCTTCATCTCCTCAAACCTTGCAAGAGATGATAAATCCCTCTTTTCCTGTGGTCCATTTCAGCCTTTGCATATGTGCACTTTCTAAAGCATTAACTGTTAACAGTTGTGCCTAAGAAGCTGAAATTCCTTACACAGCCACAGTGCTTTATGATGCTGGAGAGCAAATGCAGACCGCACAAGGAGCTTTCTTCCCCTTTGCTCTGCCCAAGACCTGAAAAGTCACACCGAACAAGAATATTCCACTCATTGGAACAGAATGGTGGATCCTGTGGGCTGAACTTGTCCGAAATGTTGGGCAGTTACCTCTGTAGAGTCTTGAGTAAGGCCCATTGTGGCTACTGTTAATGGCAACAAAACCACAGAGAAGATAAGCAGAGGATGCAGAACTGGGCTTGCTGATCCTCTGTACAAACACTTCGAAACTCAAGAGATGCATAAACCAGATCAGATTGACTTCTACAAACTACAAACAAGAAAGGGATAGTTTATAAGTCAATTTAGTTGAATTTTTTAACTGCTCTGTTGGTGTGATTTTTGTAAGTGACATATAGAGGATAATATTGTTTTATTCTGCAAAAATAATTTCAAACGGTGATTGAAGAGAATCCTTTTAATCTGTTTTTCATTTACTCTGTTTTCTCTTTAATGTTTTTTTCTGACTCTTGCCATTGTTAATTTGAGAACGTAAAAGTCCAGAAGGCTCTTACTTTCTTATGGGCTTACATCTATAGTGTTAATAGTGAATACTATTCAGGGAAGGAATAGTTAATACCATGTAGGATATTAGTGGCAGAATAGGACTCAGGTCATCCTATCTCTCTGTTTTATTTTAGAAGAGATAACAAGAAAAACATGTGCAGCATTTTTGTCCATAATGCTGGGTGATAAAATCCCATTGGAGTTTTAATGGTGTGGCATTTCTGCACATTTTTTTTCCTTATATCACAGTTTAAAATGAATTCCCCTGCTATAGGCTCTCAAAGGAATTTACAGTTGTCCTTTTAAGTAAGTGTTTATGCTGCTCAGCAATTTGGACTGTCCATTGTGACTCATTTTATAGCCTGCTCTGCTTGCCTCTCTGTCTTATATTTCCAAGAACAAGGATTTGAGGCTGCCAACATGCATATTTCTATGAGCAACAAGCAGAAATGATGCGTTGGACATGGACTTCATGGAGTTTTAAATGTTTTTAGAAAGGGAAGTGTTAACACTGAATAGATGACGTTAGCACCACCACCAAGAAAGAAAGTAAAAAAAAACCCCAAAACAAAAAACAAACCTCTGGAAAGCTGTATTGACTAAATCTTCTAACAATGCACATGATTTTCCTATATCCTGCTCTGTGTTTTTGTATGGATTTTTCACAGCACAGACAGACGTTACCCACACTGTGAATCAGCGTCTGTTCCTAGCCGTGCTCTTGCAGGATTTTAACCTGATTTCACGGGAGGAACAGGGAATGAAACACTGTAGCTCATGGTTGTCAGCAGTGAAAAATAGCCAGGAATCAGACAAACAGCTTCATTGCTGAGATTATTTCCGGGATAAAAACCTCTTCCAACAGCTGTTTGCTTTGGCCACTATTCAGGTCTTTTTTTTTTTTTTTTTTTTTTTTTTTTTTTT
>JANIJG010008133.1:0-47072 GCA_024611175.1 Megaceryle torquata | reverse complement strand
AAGAGGTGGTTGTTTTGTTTTGTTTTGTTTTAAGATGTGGGCTGGTTATTTATGTAGTCAGGAAGAGGTCTCTGCTTCCAGTGTTGTGGTCTCAGAGCTGTTTTGACAGTTGGAGTACGGGGAGGTTTCATCTCTTCTCTCCCTCCTTTTCTCCCGTCCTTCATTCACTGAATGCACAGACCTGGAATGCTGTAGGAAGAAGAGAAAGCAAATTTATGAGTTCTTTAATCCCAGAGAGGCAGCTCTGTGGCAGTTACCTTCAAGAAAAGTTCACGCCCCAAAGGAGTGTTTAGTCTTACAGAGGCACTGACTCACTGAGCAGCGCATGTGAGTGGCTGCAAGGGAGAAGGGGAGAGAGATGAAATTTTGCTTCCTTGTGAAACTCGTAATATTGTTGTTTTAAGACGTTTTCGAAAAGATGACTGCTACTTTTGTTTAAAGTATTTGTTCTGGAATTACTGAAGCTGGAGTCTACCAGACTGAGGTCAGGAGCATTTTCTTTGGCAGGAAGAAGATACTTTTATAGAAGCCATGCCTGTACTTGGGGTTGCCTCCAAGCTAAGACAGCCAACTGTAGGGTCAAAGCCTGTTCACACTGCCCTCCCGATACCCAACCTTGGCCCTGCCGGCTCGCAACAGTACTCACCAAAGTCTTTGGAGCTTACTGGGGCAGAGAGCTCCATGCTTTCTTGTCAGCTTACATTAAAATCAACCTGTGATTTTGGAGAGAGGAGAGCACTTCAAGGAAAAACCCAGGAGATTGAAGATAGCAAGGTTAGTTGTAAGCTTTACCTGCAGATCTCAGTTGTCAGAAAATGTTGATTTACTCAGAAAAAATTTTGATAAAAGCCTTCTTCATGCAGAACTTGGGGGTAACTGGGTAAATAGACTTTTGCTGTCATCAGTGAACTTGCATAGCATTCTTGGAAATTTGTTTTGCTCAGTGTTGCTGTTTGAAGAAATATTATGTTTGTAATTGTTAGTGTTAAATGCTTCACAGATGCATTTTGATAAGGATCAATAGAATCAGAAGTAGAGAATAATCATTCCAGCACCCAGTAAGTAAAGTAATGACATGACAGTACTTAAAAAAAAAAAAAAAAAAATCTTGGCTGCTTCATGTTATATTATGAAGTTTAAAAAGGTCTCTCACACCCACACCTATTCCCACAGGGAGGCTCTTTTAAAATAAAAAACAAGTAATTAAATTTCTTTCCACTTTTCAAATGATCTGGCTACTCCTGCTTCAGAACAGCTGAACCAGAAAAACAGCTTCTCAGTGAAAAGTACCTGTGTTTTTCTCTTCTGCAAAATAACTTCTTCCTAGCCTCTTATCTAGATCTGATTCAATGCAATTTATAAATAAATGTTTACTTGAATTAGGATGCCATGACATTTTTTAAACTGCTTAGGGATTTATTTTATTTTTTTTTTATGGGGTTGGTTCTTTTTAAGTCTTAATTAAAAATTAAAAAGCTTCTGCTTTGTTTTCTACTAGTCTTTCTGCTGTACCTTAAATAATTTTTCATGCTTTGAATATGAGTATTGAGTCCCTTCTTGTCAGTAGTATATATTCCTGTAGATCTTCCAATCAGTACATTACAGCTGCATGTGTGGTTTAACAGCTTCAGCAAACAGTGTTATGTGAGGTTACTTTCCCTTGCTTTTCTATTACTTTTGGTTTGTGGAACTGATTACCACACTGGGATTAAACATATATTTGTAGTTGCTTCCTATTTAGTTTGAGGACACTTGAGTGTCATCAGAGCTGTTAAACTAGCAAGATACACATAATATATGTTTTCCTTTGTTTTTAGTTACTGGGTTAATTCAGTATTAGTGAAGAAAGTTGGTTTTGTAGTTAAAGCATAGAGTTGGATTCTGAACATTTTGGTTCTTTTTAACCCCTGCCACTTATTTCCCCATTAGATTTTGGTCATGTCACTTAATTTTTCCCTAGCAGTTTTCTGTACTACCTTCCCCTGTCTTGTACAAATGATACATTGGTGATCTCAGACATGCTATATAGAAATAGAAAGAACAGACTGTTCATCTCTTGGTTATGAGAAGTGGTGAACAGCCCTTTACTATGACATGAGTGTGACATGAAGATAATACAACTTTTCAACACAATGAGATTCCTGCTTGCTTCCTTATTTTTAATAGGAAGTATTCATTATGTTTCCTCTTCAGTTTTGCTCTTTAATGGATATTGCATGAAAAGTAAATTAGATCTGCAACTGCTGTTTTCAGGGGAAAAAAAAAAAATACAGCTACATTGCCTACTGAGAGATATTTCTTGACTATTTTAAAAAGTGTGGAGAAAAATAGAAAGCAACTTGCCCTCAATGTTGAAAACACTTGGGAACTATTAATGATTAGCATGACACCTGATGGGAGTCATATCCTTCCAAGGCTTCTGGTCCTGAGCACTGCTACAGTGCTAGTGGGTAAAGTAACAGGCTAGAGGGACCCAAACTGTGATCTCAATTTGCCATTTCATATTTCACATTTGACAGTACTTGTAATCTTAGACACTGCTATTTAAAGAATAAAACACAAAAACAACCTCCAAAAAACAACCTACCAGCCATTAGATCTCTGTTCTCAGTGGAGGTAGCTGAGCACTTATAAAAGATGATCCTTAAAGAGTAAGGCCACTTTGTGCACATGATGATCTATAAACTTCCTCTGGCCACCTGTATTTACAGAAGCACTGAGCACTCAAATTACTAATTTCTGCAGCCTTTCTATATTCTTTCCTTAAAAGTTCAACATTCCTATAAAGCTTAGTGGCAACCCTTTGCCCAATTTTCTGCCAGGCACATTTTTCTCTTGCATTCGCCTTTAAAGCAAATTTCATGAAATCTCTTTGCAAGAGTAGTTTGGGCTATAAGGTGGATGGTTGTGACAACTTCTAAGCTTTCCTAGATTTTTAAGCTTACTTTACTAGTAAACTTCAAATTGTCAGCCTCAAAGTATTGCACGTTATTTTGTGATGGAGTTCCATGCCACCCTGTTTCCCAGTGCCTCAGCATTATGTCCAAGTTATCTAAGCAGAGGTTCTAAGCACAAATTTGAGGCAGTTGTTAGGGTTAATATCTTTTCAAGTTTGCTGAGCAGATACAAGTTTGGTATTACAGACTGTGTTGTCCCAAAGCTTGACCATTTCTGAGTGCTGTGTCCAATAGACCTTTGGTTGATCTCCTTTTGTCAGCAAACAAACCTATTAACCAAAAGCGTGACACTCCTCCATGGCTCTGTGGTATACAGTGCTGTACATTGGGAATGTTTCATTATAAGAGTCATCAGAGAAACAGTTTTCCAATTAAAATGTAATAAATATCTAGTCTGAGTTTCCAACTGAGAGTAAAATCTGCCTACATAGCATACTGCTTGTATGTTTATGCTGTATCACTGGATCTAAGGCAGCAATGATTTTGAAGGAAACAAATATGGATATCTATCTGCAAAAGACAATGGGACATATGAATTAACCATCTGGTTAACTTTTGCCCTTGGCTGCTGGATTGCAGCCTTCAGCATTGCTTTCTTTGGTATTTACATATGCTGCACTGTAGGTCACCAGCTTTCTCATCCTGTCTGGAAGGCACTTAGATTGACACGTGTAATCACTGTGACATATCCTGTTGCTATCTATAAGTGCTAATGAGTCCAAGATAAATTTGGATTATATATGTCAATACAGCAGGTCATTGCCACCCAGCTGTTTCCTCTATGGCCTTCAGTCTCACCACACCTGATTGTTCAAGACTTCTGACACTTGTGTTGGCTTTCTCACACAACTGCCTTGCCAGTGCTGGTTAGGAATACAGCTGCAAACATCAGTTCTCTTTTCCCTAGACGTCTCTTCCATCTCACATGATTTTGCTGCACTTGCACCTGTAGTCTTGATTGTTTTATTTTTGTGGACATGATGCAGTTTGAAGTTTAATAAAAATGATATTATTTTAATAACAACTGTGGTAGAAAAAGTTTGAGGTGATTCTGTTCAACTTTTGTCTTAGTTCAATAGAACATAGTTAAGCCTAGGAAAGCAAATAGTGAATTGATACTGATTTAAATTTTTCTGTAGTTTATTCAGCTACAGTTCTGTTCAAATTCTTCATTATTTATGCTTTGGTACCTAAGTCACATACAGCTCCATCTGCTTTCTTGCTAAAGCCACTAATGTTTAAATGGATTGCATGAACACTTAGTATGTGAATAGTCATACAAAATACTTGAACGCAAGCAGTCAGAGGACATTCTTTTTCCCTGAGTATCATACAGACAAAAGTTTATTCCTATGTATGTACACAGGAAAGGAGTCCAGCTGCTGGATTCATGAGGTGAAATGCTGGCTCTCTTTGAAGCAGATGGAGTTTTGTTCAGTTGGGCCATAGACTGTTTTTATGCAAACCCATGTCTGAACACACCCGTATCTTTTATAATACTTTTCTAACTATGGATACAGCATTATTCATATTTATGTGCCACCACTTTTATACTGCCTGATAAGTTAATGAGATCAAAATGGTCAGATCATGGTAATTGTGATACTGTTCTAGTTGTAGAATGGGCTATTAAACAGTTACAAAATGAAAAAAAATTTGATACTGCAGAAAGGTAAAAGAAGCAATGGCTTAAAACTAAAGGGATGAAGAAAGAGTTTGTTTGCAAAAACAACTTACTTTTTTCACAAAATGATTACTCTCCACTATATTGGCCTATGGCAAAATGCCAGTGGCAATAGCATGTTACTCCAGGTCACCATGATTTATTTCAGCTGCCCTCATGGATTTGATGGTGCAGTCACAAGAGCACTACCACAAATCCTCTCTGGCACAAAGCTGAGCAGTTGCTAGGAGTCAGCACCCATGTGAGGCACACCAGTCTTCTGGCCTGGCTTCCTGGGGCTGTTCCTTGCAGTGCTCTGCTTTATGGTCCTAGGGCCTTCCTCCCATCATCTAACTTTTGTCTTTCAAGAGCACTGTACCATCATTTATACTTGCAAACTGAATTTTATCTCGGCTGAATCGGAGATATTAATTGTAGTGTTTCAGTTATATGACTTGGATGATAAGATTTTAGTCTTTACTGGGTTAATTCATTCCTTTGCTGTCTTATTATCTTCTTTCTTTCTTTTTTTTTTCCTTTCCCCTCTTGTTTTCAGTTTCTATTTATCCATGCTGTCTGCTGCTGTCTGCTTTATCTGCTTCTTTCTTCCTTTTGGCAGACATCTTTACAGGCTTCTGCATGTGACTCATTTTTCTCTGTATGCACTAATCAAGTATTCCTGTCATGACTACAACATTTTACATACCACTATTCATTATCAGAAAGTGCTATTCAGGCTCTCCAGCCCCACCGAGTTCATCATTAAACAATCTAACTGATACAGGAATATCTCAGGAGCTCAGGAAATGGATCTGCTGCAAGGCCTTCTGGAAAAAATGACAAAGAACATGATGTGTCCACCTGAGGAGAGAGACACAACTGGCTGCTTCTGTAGAGTACAGAAATCTGAGCAGTCAGGCTGGAATAATGGTTTGTAAATCAACAGAAGAGAGAAGAATACATGCGCTTTACCTGGGGAGCATGGCCAACAAAGAATGGGGCCTGAAATACATAGCTGTACCAGGTAAATGTGTTACAGTAATCTAAAGTAGGTTCTCAGTGTCCCAGAACAAAGCTAAATACTTCGATGTGATTAGGCAAAAACACATACTGCTGCTACTAAAGTGACTCTCGAGATCCATTTCATTTAGTATCATCTTGTCATTGTCTGAGGGCTTCCAATGTCATTCAGCCAGCCTTGTTGCAGTAGGGTTTTGAAATGAGCACAGAAACCTCCTATTTTTTCTTCATCAATTGTAAGCAGTTTGTCAGTGATGTGGTTACTTCTGCCCGTCACCAGACACCAGACTTGGGAGGACAACCAGGCTCCTCTATCCAGACAGATCTCAAGACAAATATTTTTGCTTTCCGTACATGGGTGGAGCTCCTTCTCACGCCAACAGGAGTACTCTGCACATTGGAAAACTAGATATGTGCCATGAAAGACTTTCATATCTCCATCTTCCCTCAGCTTACCCTTGCACACCATTTACTTAGGTTCTGTGTGACCCTTTCCCATTATTCCCCAGATCTCTCCTAAGCACAGCATCTGTTGCAATCCCACATCTCTCTGACCTTTCAATTTCTTGGATAACTTTTTGTCTGGTCTCTCAGGGCCAAGTTCCACTGAGTTTCTTGACATGCTGAATCTTGGGAACATAAATAAATGAGTTTATTTCCCCATTTTGTCATACCCTTCCTTTTCTCAGTGCTAGTCCATTGGAGATGTCTGCCTTGTGGGTTGGCAAGAAAGGAGGCTGCTCATTGTGCCGAGTGTTTAATTTACAGAACTATGGCCAAGGCAACAAAAAGGGCAGCAGAAGCAGCCAGAGACCGCCCATCTTCTCCCCATAGTGACCGCTAGTGATGGGAAGCCAGCACTGTTTCAAAAGCACTGAACTAGCTGCCAGAAATTTCAATCAGCACTGCTGACACCTGGGACTATGTGTGTTTAAAATTCACACAGCTCCAGTGAAGCCAGGACAGTTGGCAGGAGTTCAGATTGTCAGCAATTTCAGAGCCTTGTGTTCTGAATTATTTCTTTATCAAACAGATAACAGTGTCTTTAATGTGCTTTATATATCCAGCACCATCTGTCTACGCTATATTATAACTGATACAAGAGCCTCATGTGGTATAGGCTTGGAGTCAACTGCACTGTTACATGTTTATTTTCCAATCATCTGTATCAAGCACATTTTATAATTGAGATGAATGTACAGTAACACAACATCTACTTCTCAAAGGTTTTGTTTGTATAAGAAAATTATATTGAGTTTAAGTTGAAAAATTCTTTTTGTTTGTAATTTGAAATGGAGGATATGGGTAGGAGGGAATTTACCAACCTGAGCTTAAGACCTCTGTCTACTTTTCTACTGGTTTTGTTGTATTTCTCTCACTAAACAAGAATGTGGAAGTCAACGTATTTCATATGAAGTTGTATGTTTTGAGCTGGTATTAGGCATCAGCAGAAAACAATTACTCCTTTTTTTATTGCATCCGTGCCCAGGGAAGTTGTATAGGGATTTCCTGACCAAACAACTTATGCATTAAAAAATCCTTTCCTTTAAAATGGGAGTGTGTCTGAATGTTGATTCACTGGATGTTGATTCAGTGGATGCACTGGCAGAGATGCAGAACCTGAAGCAACCCAGCAACATTTGCTTGGTGCAACACTCTTGCAACTTCTTGGGGTGATCTATTCTCAATGACTGTAAAAGGAGATAATTGCTTTCTACCTCTCCATAAAAGTAATGGGCTTTTATTATACCTCAGTAGGTTTTAGTTAGGCTTTGGTAAAACTTCCCAGCAGTAACAGAGGGAAACAGAGGAACACTTTGCATGCAGAAGGTATATTATTTCCATCACTAGAGGATGTACACAGGTACGCTTGACATTCCTAACATTATTAGCACTGATCCTTTCCTCATGTGAAGGACTCCTTGGTCACCCTGATGGCGTTCCCATTTTTTCTCCTTTGTTGATCCAGCTGAGCGCAAGTCTGTGGCAATGAAACCGTGCTGCTCTGGGAACCTGAGCTAACAGGCCTGAGGCCCACAGTGCCATAGAGATGTAAGGACTCCCTTTGGAGACAGTTTTGCTACCACAGAAAAAATGCCATTGTATACTTTGGTTTTTTTTTCCAGGGGCATAGTATTGGAGTGCCCTCATGCTTCAAGGTCCTGTGAGGTCTGGAAATGGTGTGACTCTCAGGGACTCAGTTCTTTGCTATATATCAAAGAACATAGAAGTACTGTGAACCCAGTTCAGTTGAGGGCTTTGAGATCCTTTAAAAATCCTTTCAGGAGCACTGCAGTGACTATTTCATCTGGCTTCACTTTTTATGGGCTATACAGACTGCTCCATGGAAGACAAGAGCATCCCAATGCACCTGACAGAGTGAGGGGTACCACCAATATTAGGAAGTTTGATGCAGCTGAAAAATATATTTTTCTTCAAGTAAAAACACAAGAATGCCCTTTCTGTGGATTTTTTTCTGTGGTGCCTTATCACGACAGGTGGTGTGTGTGTGCGTAGGGGAAGTTAGTCACAGACCTACAGAATGCGGGGCTGTATTGCATGGGGTGTGGGAGAAAGGGAAAAATATTATCCCTGCGGTGCAGAGGGAGAGGAGAGATTAAAGGGAAAATGGATGATTTTCCCACACAGGCTGGGACTTTGTGGCAGGACTAGGAAATTCAAGTCCTATATATCTGGAGTCCCAGTCTCCACATTATAACCACAAGTACATCCTTTTTCTTTTCAAAGGGATCAGTTAAGAATAAAAGATTCAGATAAGGAGATATTTTTCCTGCTTGCTTCCTAAGGATGGTTTTGGCTTTTTCTTCATTTCAGTGTCAGTGGCTAGCATCAGTGCAGACCCAGCTCTGAGCTGGAGGTGCAATTATACTCCAGGAGCAACATTCTTTGAATTTAATGTACCCATCAACACGGTCTGACACAATTTATTACATTTATACATTGTGCCCTTTAGGGAGCAGTGTAACAGTCATCAAAAGTCCTTTGTGCAGTGCTGCTGATAGGCTTTTCACTTATTAAATATGATGTGGAAGGTATCAACAGTTATGGAATAAAAGCAGTCCCTTTTAAAGGAGAGATAACTTTGTTGGTCATAGTTTCTGTCTTTGAATACACTATCATCTTTGTTTCAGAAACTCTTGAATTTAGTAAATAATAAGGGCATCAGTTACAAATGAGAGCTGCTAGGTTTTTTAGCTGTGTTCCACTGTCTTTTTTTCTCTAGGACACATTTTTTGAGTCATGTAGTTTTTCTTGCACTTGCATACAGGGCACACAAAGAGTAGTTCATTTAAAGCAGCTCTGTGTTTCACTTTGACCTGATTCACAGGATGTGGTCTTGGAGGAAGCCCATGCCTTAACAATAGTCTTTTGACAGCGAGGGTATTTGGGGATTAAGCTGGAAGAGAAGGAAGCATCTATCTATTCTCAAACCTACTAGTGAAATACTTTGTGCGAATCTTCACTTGCCCATGATGTTTTTAAGGTCACAAACCTTTCTTTTTCTGTTTTTACTGGCAAGAGGTCGTTGGCTGAAAGATTGCATAACTTATTTAAAATTCAGAAAATGAATACAGAGTGTTTTGTCTGGTAAATGTGAAGGGATGATTCCCTCATGTAAAATGTGCAGATTTCTGATGGCTCTTGTGTATGTTCTGTGTAAACCAAGTTGAGAAAACTTGGAAAATGAGCAAATCAAAGGGAAGCATAATTTTAAAGTGGTTAGGCCTGGATCGTAGTATTTCTGAATATATAAACTGAGAAGGTGCCAGCCACTAAACGTCTGTACTAACTCTGCATAAAACATGAGAGAACTTAACCAAGTATAATATTAGTATTGTCCTAACCTACTTTCAGCATAGCATTTGGTCTGACTTATCTTTTTAGTTATGTTTATTTTCCTGTAAACCCTCTTTTACTGCTCTGCCCCTCTGATCTTAATACGGTGGAAACATTTCATCCTTCTATATATTTTTCAACCGTAGTTCGAAATACTTTATTCCCATGAAACTTTCCAATTAGTGAATTGCAGGAAATTTGAAAAGCTAGAACAAAAATAGATACTGAGCTCTCTCTTGTGTTTGCCATTTCAAAATATCTCTCTTTGACAGTTTTAACACCTGGCTTTGTGTCATGTTGATGCTGTGTTAAAATCCAAAAGATCTGGCAATGAAAACTTCCTGTTGTGCATCAGGATTTGATTTACAGGGCATAAGTAGAGCCATCAGAGCTTAGTAATCAGAGTGGTCATGCACAGAAAGATGACTTCTTAGCAAGTGGTGTAAACCATTTGACCACTTTCATTAATCAGGAAAGGCTGTGTGCCTCAGACAAGATTTAGGGCAAGTAAGACATAAGTCAGGTTGCAGGACTTCTACTTGCCACTACAACAATGGGATTTCCTGGCAAAACATCTATGCAGTAAAAAAGCTGTTTTCTTTCTTTTGGGAGTATTTTTGTTTTGTTTTGGCTTGGTTTTCGGTTTTTGGGGGAGATTTTTAGTAGGCTGTCTCTGTAGTGGAAATAAATAAGCATTAAATAAGAATGTGAAATAACAAATAAGAGTTCAAAAGGAGTTTAGAAATTTCCTCAGCTGATCACTCTGCCTGCGTTAGTCATTGCTGGCCAGCTCACCAGACAGACAGTGCTGGAAGGAAGAGCTGAAGGAATCTGTTTCTCATGAAGGAGCAGCACAAATCTGAAAGCCCGAGAGCTGCAGGTTCAGATTTGCCTTTGAAATGCTTCAGAGAAGGGAGCAAGGCCTAGTGACTCGCATGGGAAGGCACAATCTAGTTTCACTTCTGGTTTCTAGCAAGTAGGTCCTTGAACTCAGCTCATATGTGAAATGGTAATAATGCCATAACTTTTAGAATAAAGTTGTTTGATGGCTAAGTACTTTTTTATTATTATTATTAATGCTGAAGAAATAATCTAATTAGCTACTTTAAAAAATGTTATTGAAGTTGCTTTGACCTTAGAAAAAATGTTTGGTTTTGGTTTTTTGGGTTTGGTTTGGTTTTTTTTTTTCTTAATCAGTTACTGATGTTAACAGCTTCCTGCCTGACAATTTAATAAAGCATCCATTCTTTGTTCTTGCTTGTAATAAGAAGACACAAGTAGAAGGCATTTTATATACAACATACATTTTTTTTTTCCCAATGTGAATTTGTGATCCTGACAAAGTTAATGAGAAAATAACAGCAGTTTACCTCCCTGCAGTATCGCGCTGAAGACTGGTATAGTTGTGTATTAGCTGAAATCTAAGAATTAGGTTGCTTTACAGAGAAACTATGTGTTGTGATTGATGGTCAAATGCTCTATTCATAGGTGGTGCCATCTCCAGATGTGTTTTTTGAATACAGTCTAATTTGTAAAACTTTCAGATACAAACCACTCTTAAGCAAGAATGAGGTTTCTTCAGATGGATGTCTGGAATGCATTGGTGGTTGTGTCACCAATGAATGAGGGCAAAGAAGCCCTCCCAATCTAGGACAGCTATGCCAGTCACAGCCTTAAACAGTTTTGTTTTATAAGATAAACTATTGGCACAAGGGAGTGGGGAATAAATGAAAAATGTGTGGAAATGAAAACAAGACTTTCTTCCCAGGGCCCCGCCGTGTCAGTTCAGGATTTTTCTGGGTTATTCTGCCTCTGATGCAAAGAAGGTGTAGAATCATAAGGCAAGCTAAAAAAGCAAATTAAGTTTCAGAGAAGAGTGCACACAAAAGTGAGCATATTGAGACCAGTGTGTCAGAATAAACATTGTCAATCAAAAAAAAAAAAAAAACAACCCAAACTGAAAGAGGATTTGGCAATGGAAAAAGAATATAATACAGGAGATTTAGATCAGCAGAAGAGATACTGGAGAACTCAGACTCCCTAAAAGCAAGAGGATTAGGGACATATTTGCATCTATGGAAAATTTGATCCCACTTCTCCTGAACATTGGAGGTGATCTCATTTAATTTGAGAGAACTTTTAAGATCTCATTGTGAAACATCGATATAAATGCCAGCAAAGGCAGAGTGATAGTGGTCACATTTCAGTCTAATGGGACAAAAGTTTCTTTCACTTGCCATTAACAATTTCAGCTTGGGTGACAATAAAGTCAACAGCAATTTTCATTCAGCAGCATACATGTCTTTAAGGATCTTAGTGGCATTTGCACAGAGTAACCCAAGATTCACAACACAGTTCTGATTTGTTATTAACAAATTATTATTAACAAAAGTCAATTTGTCTTAATTGATTAAATAGAAATATTATGTGTCTTGATCAAGCCATAAATCAGTGGCATATCCAAGAACTGGACTTTTGGAAGGTGAATATTGGTTCCTGCTCTACTAGCAAACCTGTATTTGCAATTCATAGGAAACCTGTATTTGCAATTCAGTCCATTTCTTGCAAACCTCTCTATGGATGGAGTAGTTAACCTGAACTGAAGACTAAGTGGATGCTTTTTACAATGTATGCATATTGCCCCCATTTCAGAGCAACACAAGATTTTGGATCTTTTGAAAAAGTTTGGGATATTATATCATGTAGTTCTACTGAGAGGCAAAGTATAAGAAACTAGTAATTCCTGAGATTATGTCCTTGTTTTGGTATGACAAGGTGTGGTTCAATCACTAGCTGTGTGATTACGCAGTTATTTTTTAGTGTTGAACCATTTTAACAGAAAAATACAAGAAGGCACTTTGTTACAAAATAAGAAACTTTAAGTACAACAGCTCTCTTCTACAACTATCCTTGGTTAGCTTATTTACACTTTAGGAATGATAGTATTGAAGGACAGTGTAAGGCAACATTACATCACAGTGCTTTTTCATTTGTCAGATCAACCCAATGGCTTTAGTGCAGTTTGGGGGCTTGGGGCTTAACAGTTAGTGAAACTTTTCAGAAGAGCTATATAACTAATAATTTCTATGCTCGTCTATTTAACTTGGTTCTGCAGTCGCTTTTAGGATACTTTCAGATGTGTTACAGTGTGACAAGCATTGGTGTGGCCTAACATTTTCAGAGACACTGAATACATAGTGGAGGCGACTGAAAATGTTATGGCAGTAAACCTTTGACTGAATAGATTACTACAGCTTCTCTAAGATTTCATTTTTATGTGAGATTTCATTTTTATAGCACAGAGATAATAAATATAGATTTAGCATTTTGGCACCAGTAGTGCATCCTACATAGACAGAAACCACTATACATACTTATTTTACGTCACATATTAAAGACAGGTATGGATATGTATGCTTATATGCAGGTACCTGTTGGCATTTATCTATGTATTTTAAAAAAGTTTAAAGTACACTCAATAGAATATTTTTTTAAAATATTGTAAAAGGCAATTTAGAGATATATTTAAATGAGCTACCCACTTTAATAAGTTTTTATTGATACACATTTACCATGTGTCACCTACATTACATATCTGTATAAATACATATTATATCTGTGTACATATATATACATTAACATCTCATATATGTTATCTTTTTGGTGAAGACTTAGAAAGGATAGAATTACTACTCACAATAGTAAAAGTGAGATGTACAACACATCTTTTTGCTTTTTGTTACTTGTAGAATTAATTGCTATGTTCAATACTGAAGCAGGCAAAACCAGTAGCAGCACTGATCCCAGTGCCATTTTGACCATGTGTTTCAGTCTGTGCATTCACAGCACTCCCAGCAGCAGCTCAGCAGCCCAAATTCCAAGTGGCAGACCAGGGACTGGCAGGCAGCTCTTCAGTCTGTCCCTCTCCCAGGCTGCATTGCATCCTCTGGGGTATGAAGCTGCCTCAGCAACACCAAGGAGATTGATGCACAGACAGTAAATAAAATGATTAAGTTATTGAGAAGTCAGTTTCCAAACAGACTAGAATTTGTTACCCTATATTTGTATGCTTCTGCAGCTCTCCGCTTTTATCATCTCCCTTTAGGGAGATGTCTGTTGTTTGCACCACTTTAAATACTTCATTTTAGAAATATGGCAAAGCCAGCCTTCTGAAAGCAGAACTCACTGTGTTGTTGAAATCAGTGGGAGTTTCTCCATTTTACTGGAGGAAGAATATAATAAAATCATAGAATCATAGAATGGTGGGAGTTGGAAGAGACCTCAGGAGATCATAAAATCCAAACCCCTTGCCAGCGCAGGATCACCTAAGGCAGGCTACATAGGAACATATCCAGGTGGGTTTCAAATGTTCCATCCCATTTCATTGTTTTTAGATAATTTGTAACCTCCTGTATTATCACAAGATAGATTTGCAAGCCATTTAGGCCATTACTTTTTCCATAAACCAGCATGGTGTTTTTTAAACAAATGAAGTGCATCCTGTCATGGAGGGTGTTATGTCTGTAATTCATTCTCATTACTCTTCTGTATTTAAGTGTATCTAATGTCATGATTAGTTAGGCAAGTAAAATAAAATAGAGAATAAACATATTCCATTTTCATGAAAAATACAAAATACTTTGCTTTATTTTTACATTTTTTCATTTTTAAATGCTTCATAGACACATATTTGTTCTTGAATATTCCATCCTCAATCAAAGCCTAAACTACAGTAAGATATATATGCTTAAAATCTCTATACTCAGGTTTCTTTGCAACTCAAGAAATCCATCCCATAGTTGGTTAGTAATCATCAGGCATTTTTTTTTGAGATAAATTTGATTAACATCTCTTGTCTTTCTATACAAGGTTTTACAAGTAAACTTGGACACAAACTGCCACTGCTGGTGCTGCTACTTGGGGAAATTGGTTTATCAGCCTATGAGTGTACTGACACACTCTTCCCTATTTGCTTGGATCACACAGATTGTGCATCCATTGTTTTGTGGGTGCTGTGCTGGCTGGTCATGCACAGAGAGCTATAGTCTGTGTCAGGATCCCTGGCACTGTATGGGGAAAGAGATTCTTAACATAAAATGCAGTGCATTGTGGGTACAGGACAAAGGTCTAATTTTTGGGAATGTTAGGCTATGTTGGTATCCTGAGCTGTTTTATGCCAGGTGACTGGTATTTTCTGATAATCAGGTAATCTGAGACTTCTATTTATGGGAGTTATGGATTTAAAGGGAAAAAAAAAAAGAAGGAACTTCTTTGTGCACTGAAAACAATTAGAATGGTTTTATGAAAGCCAAGCCTGTTAAAAAAACCCCAAACCATCAAAATACAACTCTTCCCATTTCTATTTTTTCTTGTATTCTGTCTGTTTAGATGACTGATGGAATTCGGCTAATTAAAAAGTCCCCAAATATTTAGATTGTGCTTGTTTCTGAAGTATTTGAAAATAGAGATTTTTATTATGAATAATATCATATTGGGGTTTTGAACAAAAATTTAATAACCATGATTGGCATGTCACTGCCTTTAATTTCCTTGTATGGTGCAGTATGCTGTTCATGACCATTTTACATACTGTATAGCCAAACATGAGTATGCACAAACAGTATGAGGAAAGAGTAATCCATCTGACTGCGTGAAAACTCTGAGGAAATACTGATAAGTAAAACAGCTCATAAATTCTGCATAGAGAATTGTTCACGTTCATGGCTCCAAAGATTAAAATTGAGGCTCCTTCTGTCCCACCCGTAAATGACTTCTGGCAGTGGAAATGTGCACAGTACAAATCTGTGCACAGTCCTTATTGCCAATCCATATCTGCCTCCTCTGTCTTATTCTACATACCAAGAGAGTCCAGTCTGTATAGAGCATTGTTCCCACATGTTGTATTTCTTTAATGAAATCTGTCTTTTCAAATTTAGTCATATTAATTCCTGATAGCTGAACGCTGTTGTTAAGTCAGGAATAAGTGTGTGTGATTAATAGTCAGCATTAATAGATGATGTGGAGCACAGGGGACAGGCTGGGACTGCTTTTTCTTGTCTGCAAAGAACTTGGGACCTATGGAAACCTATCAGGACCTATGGGACCTATCAGGAAATTTCAAGAGAGTCCTAGCTCTTTTTCCTGTGTCATAGATCAGACAAGTCCATCATCAATGTAGAGTGGGGAGCACAGAACAAAAACCATTTGAGGAAAAGTTGTTAATTCCATCTTGTAGTTTTTGCATTTATTGAAAACTGAAGCACTATTAGTTATATCTGTCAGACTAGGAAAGGGTGGAGGACTGTGCTGAAGGTTGAGAACAGTCAACACACAGGTGAGTAGTGTCAAGATATTTTCATAGACCATATGGAGGTTCCCATCACAGTGGAATTCATCTTACCTTATAGCCAGTTAAAAGATTGATGTCTAGTCTAAGCTAGTTGCTTGGGCTTCTACTATAGACAGGTGGTAGAGATAAGTACTTCTCAAGGGCAATTCCTGTTACTTTTCCTGTTACTTTTCTGAGACCTTTATGTAAAGATAGAATGATTCACCCTCTGAAGGTATGTGCATCAATTACTTAAGTAAGGGGAGGTGAACCATCAAGTTTAAGTTAAATGTCTGATTTTCAGTGTCTAAAATAACTTGAGGTGAATTTTATCCATAGTGTAGAACTTCTACTCGGAAAGATATTCTCTTTTCATGTACTTATAACTAATGTTATCATTATTATTACAGATTGTACATCTGTGTTCCAAAGGATGCTATTTAAATCTTTTGAGGCTACTTTGAAAGCTAGCAGACATAGCCCTGATAAGGGTGATGGATCTGGGCATGCTCTTATCAGAGGGGTATCCTATTTTTGATTCTTAAAACAGATTGGTGATATAACATTATGGAAAGTGCCTGACAAGTGGTGAGGAGGAGTGGTGGGCAAGAAAAAATAATACTGAAATAAACCAGTTGCATAGAAAATTGAGAGATATCTGCAAAGGAGACATGTTCCACTTAGATATATTCTCACAGCTTTCTGCTTAGTGCTACAGAGATAGTAGAGGTAGTGGATCGTTACCTAGAACTAGTTTATTGAATCAGTTTATTGAATACATGGCAATGCAACTCTATATATACACACATAGGCCTTATATGTACACACAAGAAGAAACATGTAATGAGTTGATGGGCAATTGCTGTACCTGCATGTATATCACAAGTTCACTACTAACTCAGCAGCATCTCACTACAGATGTACACAGCACTTGTGTTCAGCTGCTGGCATTAAACTCTCTCCTTCTTCACTTGCTGTCACAGCATTTCTGAAGAGAAGGGTGACATGAATCTGGAAACTACTCATATACTTAAAGAAACAAGATGTAAAAATAAGTAATTCAGACAGGATAAAAACAAGTTGTTCATTACAGTCAGTGTTCTCATACTTTTGCAGAGTAATGCATACATAGTTTTAGGAAAGTGTCTCTTGAGGTTTACCACCTCCCTCACATGAGTTATTTTTCTTTTTGTTAGGACCTGAATGACTTTGCTGTAGCAGCTACAGACATTACTTATGGGGAAGGATAGTATGAAGGAATTGAGGTTGCTGCTTAACAACTTGAAATAAGTAGGAAATCTTTGAGTGACAACGCTACATGCAGCTTTATTCAAGTTGGGTGCTGCTTCTTGGCTGTAACCACTATAATCTCTCTGGTAAAACCCACTTGAGCTGTCAACTACATTGCTTGGCAAACTATCTTGAACTAAAAATGTTTGGAAACCACTGCAACTGTCACCTGTCTAACCAGTCTGCTTATTTTCACTTTGGACGTTGTGCTTGCTGTCTTAGCTACTGGGGATCTGGAGACTGTTCTGAGTATACCATACAGATGTGGTTTGGTGCTGACAATTTGGTCGCTGCCATTTGTATTTCAAACCAGTCAGCCCCAAGAGCACAGGTGTAGGACCTTATAATGGAGTAAGAAAGAGAAAGCCTTGGGAAAACTAGAACAATATCCTGCAAAACAGAGGGCAAAAGGTAGCTTAAATGCCTGCCATCCAAAAATTTAAACACTTTGATGTACCAGTGTAACAAGCATGTGGGAAATATGCCTATTAAAGGGGTGAAAGATTCATGCATCTGAATGTTTAAGGTCTTTACAAAGTGCCACCTTTTTCCCAGAAATCAATTTCCATACCAGACTTTCAAGTTGGAAAACCTAAAATTTGGGGCTGTAAAGATCACTACATATGTCCAAAAATCTAATTCCCCATCTTATTTATATTTGTGCTGTTTTCTTTTAGAGGCGCTCTCTGTTGTTTGTTTATTTTTTCTTTCTATCTTCATAGCTTATTTATTTTCTCTGAAACAGCCACTTTATAGGTCTGAGCATAATGTAATAACTTAGTTTATCCCACCAAAGGCATGGGCAAGACTTTCTGATGAACTTCATACCGTATCTGTCTCTTCAAGTTCTTTCACAGACAGCAGAGAGAGATGCCCTTAAACTTGAATCACCTTCCAGAGGTGCTTTTCTCTCAGTTGCATATTGAGAGACCTGTGGTACTTTAATTCCAAAGCTGCCACCTACAGTTAGGTGCAATGAATATGGGGCTTTGATCTTAAACATAGGATTTGCTTCTGGTAGCTCACTCAGCTTGCCTTATTAATCTCTTTTTTTTTGGTAAGGATTATTGACACTTCCATTCAGTGCAATCTGACTATTCCTGAAGAGTCCAATCTGAAATATCTTACAAAAATGAGTTAACTAATTAGTTTGTATGCACAAAGTATTTGTGATAGTTCTAAGAGAATAATCTATAAAGCTTTTTTAATACCAATAGTTTTAATAAATTACCCAGCCTGTGGGTCAGTGAGGGTTAATTACCATATGTACCTAACATTTTGTTCCTCTTGTAGCTTCTTAACCACACAGAACACTATTGATCATCCTCAAGAATGTTCATAATATAGAAATTTTCTCTTGTCTCGCCCATTACATTAGAAGCAAGAGTAAAACAGTTTAACTCTGAGGAAAGCAAATCACCAAGTTGTTAATATTTTTGTGTTCTTTGGAATCAGTTTTAAACCACAAACTTAATTTAAATTGTAGCAGGATGAACTCAGTCCTTTTGACAATTCTTCTGAAATTTGCTGGTTGCTCACATGAAACCAGTGCTATTTTTCACTTCCTGTCCACTGTGGCAGCTGTGGTACAGCTATTGTAGTGCACAACTTCTTCTTAAAGGACTCCACTTCTTGCACTGTGTTCTCATATTGTACCTCATTTTAGGGTTTTTATTAATAGTTCTCTTCCAAACTAACTTTTTAATACTGAAGAACTTACATGTATTATTATTTATGATAATAAATGTGGCAGTGTCTCAGGTAAAAATGTAGCATACTGTAGGCAACGGTCTGATTTAAAATACACTTATATGTTCTACCGTTTTAGGACTTGCCATCTATTAAATCCAAGTACTCAGATGATGATCAGTGATTCTAGATGCTGTAAAAGTGGGATAGTGATCTCGATTACATTTGAAAACACTTGTGATATAAAAACTTGTGATGTAAAAAAAAAAAAAAAGTGAGGAGAGAGGGAAGAGGCTCACAGATAAATAGAAATTTTTATCTATGTTTATGTTAGAACATAAATGTTTAAATGCTGAACTTCTCTTGGCCTTGCTCTAGTATGCTAACTTATTTCTGGTCAGATAACACAACAGAAATCACTCTTCAGACAGGGCAATGAGAGCCTTTCAGTGCCCTAAGGATCGGGTGAAGAAAGTGTGCATGTTTGGGAGAGGAGTGGAGGAGCGAGCAGTGAGGCCCTGCTATTGCTCTGTGGATAGTGGAGCAGTGTTAGCAGTTGATAGATATGTAAGGGCTGTGTCTGTCTGAAAGAGCTTGAAGTTAAAGGCTAGAAATTTGAACTCAAGTGAATCAAAGGAAGGATGTTCAGATAAATGGACAAAAATTTCTTCACAGCTGTCTCTTCTATTTGGCATGCCCTGATTGCTAGGATTGTTTTTTATGCAGTGCTTTGATGATTAGGGGAGTCTTTTCCAAACAAAGTACACATTGAGGATGATACTGCAAAGTTATCTGGAACTGTTTGTATGGAAACGGCTGCAACACAAATGCTACAGTCACTGCATTCACTTGCTTGACCAGTCAGCCAGCAATTTTACTTTCTTGAAAGAGATCTTTTCTTCCTTACTCCACAGGAGGGAAGAAGCAGAGAAATCAGAAAATTAGTACAAATTCTTATTCTGTGCTGTGTTTCTGAGTCACTGTGCTTAGAACTAGCTTGTGTCTCCCAAAGATTTCACTGACAGCTTGTAAAGCTCAAACTAATAAAAGGGATGCAGGAAGGGAGGTTGGGGACCCTGAGGAGACAGGAAGGTATCACAGCTACAGAGGATAGGGCTGTGCATCCCATCACTCAACAGAAAACATTCACTCACACAGTCTGTGCCATGACAGTATTCATAGACACAGTTCAGCAACTTTAATAGTGACTCTGTGTGCATGTAAAATCCACAGAATCACAGAATATTCATGGTTGGAAAGGACCTCCTAGATCACCGAGTCTGACCATAGCCATAACAAAAAAACACCTAAATGCCCTAATCAAACACGACTTCAAAAACACAAAATAACCCCCTACATGCCTGCCACGAGAGCATGTCCTGAAGCACCAGGTCTACTCGTTTCTTAAATACCTCCAGGGATGGTGACTCAACCACCTCCCTGGGCAGGCTGTTCCAGTGCCTCACCACTCTTTCTGTAAAGACTATCTTCCTAATAATCTAATCTAAACCTCCCCTGCTGCAACTTCAGACCTTTTCCTCTGGTTATTCCACCCTTTCTATATTACTACTTACAGACCTTATGATATTAATCCTGAAAAATGCAGTGCAGATATTTGAAAAGGAAATTTGAGCTTGACTCTTACCTGGTCATGTACCAGAGTAATTCCACTCTTTATTGGAATGTTTTGCACTTGTATCACTGACTCAATTAGAGTCATGGTCTAACTAAACAGTGAAGTAAATATAATAGCTTTTGGTGATTCAGCTCCTCCTCTGTTTCTTAAAAAACTGTTATCAAAGAGTTGTTTCAGAAAAGTACTATGAACCATCTATCAAAATTTACTACTTTTTTCTTTTACTTTCCATTGGATGGTGTTTATATGAAATGGTGAAAACTAGGTAAATTTGGAAAGGTGCTATATTAATAATGGTCTACATAACATCACTGGAACCACCCACTCTGTTCTTTGTAGAAGGATGTCCTTTCTGACTTCTGATTTATCCTTGCACCAAAGACCCAGATTATGGTCCCATCTCTATTGCTCTGGAAAAGCTAGATAGGGTGGTTTCTGAAGCACATCAGTGAGCTGTTGGTTTGGTTGGCGAGGATGACTACTTGGAAACAGTACCAGATGAGTCATCCTCCCTCCCTGCCTTCAGGGACTGAACATTTTCCTTACCCTGCACTTTCAGACCTTGTCAGGCAGCTCTTGACAAGTAAGGCTGTGGGAAGCATTGCTGGCACGGGCTTCTCCATGGGAGGCTCTGGCTCTGCACCTTCTTGAGGACTAGTGGTGTTGTCAGTTAGAGCAGATTTCTTTCCCCGAGGCTAGTGAAAATTTCTCCAGCACTATAATCTCTGTCTGTGGGGTCCTTAACATATGGGAAAGAGACTGACTTCAGTCTTTGCTGTTTGAGTCATACTTTACTGGTATATAAGCACTAATTGGTGCTTTGCTAGATACTGCAGTAGCAGCATCAGTGGAATGCTGATTTCAAACCAGTCGTAAAATAATATGATTTCCATGTCTGTTTTTAAAATACATTTTTCAGCTGCTGAATTATCTGAGGATAGCAAAACCAGTATGAGTTTGAGATTCTACAAAGCTCATGAAGTACGTATGTTGTTTATAAAGCTAGTTAGCACCTATTCCCCATTACTCATTCCTGTTATTTCAAATTGTCATAGTCCCTCTAACAGTGATAAATTTTTATACAGCATGTTGCCCACTGAAACACTGGAAGAGTCTGGTTTCTTACTATTTTCTGCCTTTTTGTGATCACTTGCTCAGATCTAAAGTCTAACCAGGGGTGAGCTCACACTGCAGTCTTCACTGAGATTCATTGAGAGTCTTTTTTTTTTTTTTGCCTGGCTGCCTATTTCCATCTTAAGGGCGGGAAGTAAGAATGTAAGTCTTTGGGAACTCTCACTTTCCTTCAGATTTCATTCAAATTAGCCAGCATGTTCAAAAGCTGTTAGGTATGTACATGAATGGAATACAATACCATAGTCCTGTTTTCATTAGGAAATAAATTTAAAATCTAGTGTCAGAGTAGCAGTAAAAATCCTCTCTGTTTTCTTCTCCCTCATCATAGGCCATCTTGTCTGTCTGCAGGATCCACACTATATATGGCGATGTATATGTATCTGTATAACCATATGTATATATATATTGTACATATATATAGTCTCTACAGCTTTTACAGTTCAGACTTTTTCTATCTTCCTCTCAGATGCTTTGTTATTTATCAAATTCCCTGAAAATGCCTTTCTTATTTATATGCTTGTTAGAGTGATTTTGCTATTGGTGTGAATCTTGAAGATCTTATTCTTTGCTGAGGGAAAACTCACATTCTAAATTTAGCTAGACTTCATTTAAGTTAAGAAAATATTTGGCTTGTGGAAAGTCACATATTTTCCAGAGCAATAAGAAAAAAAACCCCTCTTATCTGCAAAGTTTATATCATTAACCTGCAAGCCTCTTCCCCCCCCCCCCTATTTGTAAAAATCAATAGAAATTACTTAAGCAGTCTGAAATCCAGACAGGTCAAGTGAGACAAAAAAAAAAAGGCTAGGCAAAACTGTTTGATTTCTCTGTCTTGTTACCAAGATAAGCTTTAAATACCCAGTATGCATTTTATTTCTGGCTTTTCAAACACAGATATATATTTTTTGGGCATTTATTATTTTTCCTATAGACAGTAAAAGCTGTACATAAGGCCAACGTGAACAATGCTTGGCTAAATAGGCAAAGAAAAGCTTTTAGGGACAGCTATTCAATTTTAAATCTAGAAATACAAGTTTTAGTTGTTCAGTGCACAATTCCTGTGTTTGAATGTGGTGGCATTATTTGAGAAGCCAAAAAAACAAAACAACATTAACCATTTGGCATACTTCACAGCAATTGAGTTGGAGAGGAGGAAGAGAATCTAACGGTCAAAATATTAGAAGCAGCTGTGGATACCTCAAGCAGGTTTTAAACTTTAAGAGAAGTGCATATGGCTTTAAAAGTGAACAGGGAGGAGTGCTGGCATTGGCTCATAGAGTTTTTGAATGGCAAGGAACATAATATTTCAGTAAGTCTTAGTCAAGCTGTTTTAATTAGCCTACAAAAGAAAAAAGATCTTATGAACTGAAAACATCTTGCACTGAGTGGGTAAACTTGATCAGTTTAGTCTGAATTACTTGGCTTCAGTCTACATGTCTCATTTGATGTTTGTTGGCCTTTGTACAACTACAGAAGAGTCATGTAGGAGAGAGGGGTTGGAAGCTCTGTAGACTGTTCTTTTCAGAGACATTTGTCCCTCAAATTTGTGTACTTGAGCCAGAGAGTTCAGGGTAACACTTTGAAAAATAGTGCTTCTTGAAGCATAGCCATATTTATCTGGCATGAATTCATATACAGTGGATACAACACTGGCACAATTACAAAAAAGGAACTGATTACAAAAGTGTATGGAGTGGTGGTTTTAATAGGGTCACAGTTTATTAAAATCCTAGCAAGCAGAAAAGGAAACTCTTCAGAAAGTTCTGTCGTATTTTTCCTCCCTCCCACCTTCCTCCTATTTATATTTTAACCTGTCACTATCTATTTTTTAATTTTAAATCCAAAGAGACAAAAAGACAGGAGATATTTAAATGTCTCAACTTTATCAGGCTTTTCAGCCAAGAAAAAAGTGGAAGTTCATTTGAGTAAATAACCGTTCTTACTAGGGCTGCAGTGGTGAGCGCAAGTTCTAGAAGATTAAAATTAATAGTCTGTGAAATGCTATCAGTTGTCCTTCCTCAGAATAGCACACATCAGGCAGCATTCACTGCATATGTAAAATCTGGAGATACTCTGAATATTACCTAGCAGATCCAGGTTTTCTAGCTTTTTTAGGGCCTAATTTAAATTATTGGTGAACCTAGGCCAAAAGTCCAATATATATATGTGTATATATTTATACATATATGTAATGCTGAGTTAGAAAAGACTTTGGATGTCGGCAAGTGCACAGAGACTGTCTGATTTGAACTCTTCTGACATTAGCCACCTGCTGCATAAGCTGTAGGACTAGTAAAATACAGTTGCAGAAGCATCCTGTTCTTTTTACATTCCAGACAGAGAAGCATTGCAGCCAAGTTTTGAAAACTGAGCGGGAAACAGAAAGGAGGCAATAAGAAAAACCCTCTAGAGATTTGAAGTGTTTTTCCTCATGGTTGTTTATGGTACTGTCAAAAGGTAGAGTTGTGCTCTTACAAAATAGAATAGAACTACATTCCTCCTAGCCATTAGAAAAATTGGTACTTGGACATGGTCCAAAAATCTATTGCAAATTACGGGTGGACCAGTTTTATCAGCTGATCAAAGGAGCAGCTGGGTCTGAAATTATTTAAAAGTAAATCTTTCATACTCCAAATTATAAAGTAATTCACTCTTAATTCCAAATATATTTATATGAATTGAAGATTTATTTTTATTTTTTTCCCCTCTTGTCTTTCTGGTGTTTTCATAGTAGAGGTTTGGTATTCTTGCAGGTTTTTTTGAACTTGGCTTTCTGTAACTCTTAAGGGGCTTCTCCAGATGTTTGATGCTCATTAAAATGAATTCTGTTCCAGTTCAAAAGTCTTTGGAGAAGCACTGACTAAGGCAACAGTCCATTGATTCCCTCATATTAGACTCAGTGTTGGGTTCATTTCATGGACTTAAGTTCAGAAAGTAAAAAAGTGCAGCTGTTAGCTCATTTCTCAACAGTGCTTTTGGCCAAAGACTTTTATGTACTATTGCAATTACGTTCAGGTTTTTTTGTGGTAAAGATAAAGGATGCTCTTTGCTTCCTTCAATAATTGTTGTGTGAATAAGATGCACCAATGATGAATTGCCTTTAAATCCACATTGACAAAATTGAGTTTTCTGCCATTGGTGAAAGACAACATGCCCAGACTTTGCTGAGTCTGCTGAGTAATTTCAGCATGTTTAGGTTGGCTTGTTTTTATGTTTGGGAGAAGGAAAAAAAGAGAACAAGAGTCAACTTTAACATTCATTTTAAGAGCAGGGTAATCCCACATAAAGTAAGAACATATTACAATGGAAGTAAATTCAAGAACACAGAGGTTATACACGACTTCCTTTGCTTTTTACACCAGCACATAGTAACTTAATAGACTGTACTAAAGAAGTGGATGGGGAAATGTCTGTCTTTTTTTTTTTTTTCCTTGGGAAGGCAAATAATTATTTTTCATATCTGATTGCTGACTGCAACCTTAGTTCTTACCTAATGCATGCATAGATAACCACATAGATAACCAGGTGTGTAATTTTGGGGTTAGTAAATTGTTCGCTCCAGTACAGTGCATTATTTTTACCCTAATGGTTTTTCCAGTTATTAAAACAAAGTGATTCCTATTATCTTGGTAAGACCATGATAATGCCAAGGGAATTGTCCCTTTTAAAATACTGCATGCTGAACAAGCTTCTAGAGTGTAGAGCTAAACATGACACATTTTTAATTAATACTCAAGATATTTTTATGCCAGTTTCAAGTAATCCTCCTGCAAAAATTAAAGATTGGTGATTTGCATGTGAATTTTATTTTAATCGTGCTGTTTCATGACCATCAAAAGAAAAACCCAGTTCATGTTAGAGCTATTTCCATCAAATGGAAATAGTCATGAAAGAAGGTTTGCTTTTTTCCTAACGACTCAGTTTTACTGGGTATGTTCATGTGTCTTTAGTCACTAACTCATCCATTATTGTAACCATTGTAAACTGGGTAGTGTGGTAATTAGCATATCTCATTTGTTAACTCTTATAGTATGCTAAATCTTTACTGCATTAAGTGTTCTTTACTTTTGGCCTGCTTTCATTGAAATTAGAACCTTTGGGTATTATTGGGAGAGGACACAAATTCCTTTGACGTAAAATATACAAGATGCTTCTGGTTGGTTGACTGCAGGCAGCATTTGAGGACACATTTAAAGGCCTATTTGGCACAAATAAAGTTTGAATGTGTGCAGAAGGAAAATAAATTATTGAACTGAAAACATTTGGACTTAAAAAAGCATTCAAAATCAGTATGACAAAGCCACCTAAAATGAAAACATTTAGCTGTAAGGTTGAAAATGTGGTTTGAAAATAGCTTTCCTATAGCTTACCTCATTTTCATGGTTTACTGGGAAAAGTATTTGATTGCTCAGAGAAATCTATGGCAGATTCTTAAGGCAGTCCTACAAATAAGGCCAGTAGCCCTGAAAGACTCTAAACATTTATCTACATGAATAAATTACTGCAATGCTAATTACCACTAATCCACAGGTTCAGTTTTATACTCTTGCTATCATGTGGTCACTCCATCCATACATCTTTCATTCTAACATAAATGCAAGAAATGTTAACCACTACCTTACTTCACAGTAACTGTTTTTTGTTCCCAAACTTAATTAATAATACTTTCATTTTACCAGGGCACATGGAGTGGACAGGAAGCACTGTTACTGTATGTAGCTGTCACTGGTATCAAAGACATTTTTGCAATGACTTCAGGGGGGTCTGGATTAAAGCACATGTGAGATGGGGCAAAATTCACACCACACCTGACATCATTTTGGGCTGAGTATTTTATCTGTGAGTATGTCTGGGAGCCATGCATGTCCAAGGACAGGATCTGGTCCTTTAACTCTTTGCCAGAGGGTAAAGATTTGAAAGTCCCAGTGTCCTCACAGTTGTTATTCATTCTAATGAAACTATCCTAGCACTTAGAGAATTTATTTATAACATATATTAGGAGTTGTCTTTTTCCTTCAGAAGGCTGCACATGTGCACAGCAGCAGGCTTGTGGTGGTTGGCAGGTATCCTTCCTCACTCAAGCATCAAACTGTTGCTTTTTTTGCCTGAAATTCCTGTACAGGGAAAGATTATACTCCTGTTTGCCATCTGGTTGACCACATTCTTTTGTTTTCAGACAGCAGGGAAAATCTATATCAATTGGATAAGGAAAGATTTTGAAACCTGATTTGACTGTACTGCTTTGCTGTGTGTAGTTCTGTGTTTCAAATAACTTATTTTCTTTTTTTTAAGTATGGTACTTAAAAAAATAAACTACTACTTGCATATCAAAACATGTAACATCTTAACATGATAGACTCGAGCATGAGGATACTTTTTATAGATCTACTCAGAAAATGTAACTTCCTTGCAGCCTCATTTTCATGGGAAAATTTCTTCCCTGATTTGGGCAATGATTTATTTATTTATTTATTTATTTTCTGATAAATGTTAGGATATAATCTTCCTGTTGTTCCTCTATACCTCTTGCACTGTCTCATTGGGTGAAACCTGTATATTTCCATACTTTAGCAAGGCCTAACACTGAAATTTTTGCTCCCCAGCTGTCCTTTGTCAACAGTAAGGGCATGATCTTTGAATCAGCAATGTTAGCCAAACATGGGGGGTTTTTTATGACATCTACTATTATTCAGAAAATACTATTGAAACAGGTTATGTCATCTTTCTGTGATTGTACCTCCCAGATTGACACAATTTTTTTTATGCATACCTGTGTATACATCAGGAAATGCAGGTCCCTATGCATTGAATGATACTGCAAAGCTGAGCAGATCAGTGAGGCCTTGGTGTACATGATCAGGGTACTGCAAGTTCTATAAACTTAATAACTCATAATTGTGCCTAAAAGTCTTTAGTCTTCAATCTTTTTCCACTCCTCATCCAAAAATAAAAATTTATTCCTACAAATTTTTGTGTGACTTCTTCTTGAACAGAAGGAAAACTGCAAATTTCAGAGATTGCCATTGAGGCCAATTAGAAGGGTTGAAAGTCTTTGGTTCCTGTAGTAGCCTTGGGATGGAGCAGTATTTCAGATCTCATTACTTCAGGCCAAGTTAAAAGATGGTCTACCTCTCCTCACTACAGGTGGGAAGATGGATGACCTTAGCAGGCATTAGCCCTTTCAGAGTTCCTGTGTGCTTGTGACACGATTCCCTCTTCTCTACCACCCACTCACATCTGTTTAAAAGATTTGGTATAATTTCATATATCAGCAGAACTCCAGAGACAGCTCAGAGCTTCCCTTCATGGTGTCTTTTGAGCTAGAAGGAGTTGCTTTGGCACCTCCTCTACTTGCTCCCCACTCAACAGGAAATAAAAGAGGCCTCAATAAAGGCGTTGGCTGCTTTTCTCGGTTTTGTCTGTCCCCTACTGAGAGCCTCTGGGGAAGATGGCTTTGATCTTCCAGTAGAAGCTCGTTGTTTGGGTCACTAATTCTGATTTAGACTTTCTAAAGCAGACTTCCTGAAAGGCAGCTTGAGGCATCATTATAGATTATAAACCGCATGGCAATGCTGTCTAAAACAAGCAAGTTTTGATATGCTTTGGGTTCAGTCTAGGTATCTCTCTTCATGTAAAGTATTTCCTTTTAGATGAATAGTGTTTCAGTTGCATACATTTTTATTTTACTTTTTTTTTTTCCTTTACATGGGAGAGGATATAAGACTGACCCTTGCAGAAACTACAAACACTCAGTATAGATTTTTTTAGAGGTCATTTGGCCAAATCATAATCCATTTAAAGTGTGGCAGAGATGAAACACAGCTCAGATATTAAATGGGACAAAGAAAGGCATGATTATTAATTCTGAATTATGAGTTTTCTTATCCCAGTTATCTTTTTTACCACAAATGATACTGAATTGTGAACAGTGCGACTCTTCTTGAATGGTTATGGTCTTCATTCTCCTGAGTGGGCAGGTGAAAACAGTGGTGTAATACATACCACCTGGTTATGCTAAATCTTCCATTAGCATCTATCATTATAGTAGTTGTTCACATGTAACAGCTGAGGAATGTATGGGTTTGACCATTTTGGTTAACTGTAATTTTCTGACTAGTATGTGCCATTTCTCTCATGATGCTGTTATATATAAGCAAAGTATGCTTATAGATGGGTCTCATCTGTTCATTTGAGAACATTACTGCTAGATCTAGTTAGAGTGTTTTATGGAGGAAACCACTCAGACATGGTCTTATTTTTAGAACTGAAAAGCCTGTTTGATTTTAACAAGGCTACACTGATGCCCAACAAATTTCATCAAGCAACTTTCCAAAACATTTTTTATCCCCACAGGTGTGTTATGAAACTTACAGACCTCACTGAAGTCAATGTAAAGTTCTCTTCAGCACACATGAAAATTGGGAAGACAGATACTGATTATTAAAATCTTGTATTAAGAGCCATCCTTGACAACGCATCCATATCTTTCAAACTGATGAAAATATCAGTCCCTCTTTAAGAAAGCTCCCTAACGTTAAGCAAAATGGTTTTATCTATGTAAGTTTAGAAAATTCCTTGGCAATCACTGGAATTGTGTGGCTAATTATGGCTTTTGACTACCAGATCCTATTGAATATATGGCGTGTTTAGTCAAGGTTATCAAGAGCAACATGTTTTTATTCCTAGAATTCAGACAGTGCTGTTTTCAGTAACATTTATTTCATATGTACACATGGGCCAAATTGTTTTATCATCAGCCTATGAGCTACACATCTCTGAAAGACTACCTAGCATCCACACATTACTTTGATTATTTGCTGAAGTCATGTGCAATGCATAAGGCACTAGTGCTGTTCCATCTGCCTTTCCTGGATAAGGATTAGCCTCCAGTCCTGTTTTTTTGCAAACACTTAAGCATGGATGTTTTTCTGCCTTTGACTCTTCTTACCCACAGTCTTGAGCTAGCATAAGCATTTGAGTAGTCATGTAGACAAATAGATCAGAATTCAGAGACTTATACCAGTGTCACTGTTTAGGGTCAGGGCGGCCCCTTAAACCTAAATACAAAATGTTACGTAGTCTGGATGTGTTCTCTGGTACTGTTCACGTGTTCTGATAATAGGAGATAAAGGGAGGAGTAAGCAGTGGATTCAGGAAGTGTATGGGACTTTTGAACCAGTTGTCAGTTTATACCAAATTAAAACATTCCTTAGGCTAAGACTCAGTAGTCTCAGAATAAAAATAAAACCACCAAAGATAAATAGGCATGGCTTTTTATGACTGTATTTATGGCTCTGATGGATAGGATACTACTTTTTGAATGTACTGTGGGTAGACTTTAAATGACTCTAGTGTGATGTACTAAATTTATCTAGAATCATTGGAAGATCATCTGCTAATCAGTCTGAATCTGAATATACTTGATTTGAAAATTAAGCATTGGATTTATACAAAATAAAGCCACAAAAGACTGACATCATATGTAAGAATGAAATACGAAAGGAATTCTGCTGATGATGCAGGATACTGGACATTGCAGTCTTTTAATGAAATTACTGCCAGATGGAATTACAGCTCTAAATGGTTGGTCAGGAGTTAATTCTATCTGTGCTGATTTACCTACTGGCATAACTAAATGACCAAAGCCACCTCTATATGACTTTTTCTGGAATGGCATATGCATGTCTATATGCCAGCAAATACACACCACAAATATTTCTTATATATATATTAGTTACTAGCCCGATGAAGGAAGTGACAAATAGATTGACAGACTTTTTAGTAGGGCGTATAGCAATGGGACTTGGGGTAATGATTTAAAACTAAAAGATGGTAGATTCAAACTAGATCTAAGGAAGAAATTTTTTATAAGGAGGGTGGTGAAAAATGGGAAGAAGTTGCCCAGAGAGGTGTTAGATGCCCCATCCCTGGAAACATTCAAGGTCAGTTTGGATGGGACTCTGAGCAACCTCATCTAATTGAAGATGTCCCTGCACATTGCAGGGGGATTGGGCTATATGACCTTTAAAGAACCCTTTCAATCCTAACTGTTCTATGATTCTGTGATGATTCTATAACTTCTACCTGCAGCCCCTATGCAATCAACTGTATGAAAAGATGTTGCCACCAAAGAAATGGCAAACTTCTGCCTAAGGTTGTAAATGGATGTGATGTATACATGTAAGTCTGCAAGGAGAAAATGATGCAGATGAGAATTACACCTGTTAGTATTACCTCTGTAGCAGAACCACCATTTTGTATTTGTTTGCACACGGTCATGGAAGAACTTTTGGAATGATTACTAACTAAATGGTTTAGATCATCTGTATACATCATATTTGAAGAGAAGCATTCAAAGCAATGAAGGTAGCTTGTTTCTTTGAATATGCTTCTGGGATTATTATTTTTTTTATGGCCTTTATAATTTCTGTACAAGCATGCCTGACACATATGAATGTAAAAACATTCTGAAAGAGCAGGATGGCATTATAACCTTCATTTACTGAATTCTTGCCTTGTGCTAGGTACCCACAGAATTGTCATTCCTTTTCTTTGTTTCACCAAAGACACCTCCGCTCTGATAACTAATTAACTCCTCTTTCAGCATCCTCTAAGTTTACTCTTAAATGTGTTCTGTCTGTCTAGACAGTTTCAAACCCACTTTTGTCTAAGGTCCAATGACATTACAGAGTTTAAGACTGCATAATTTAAAATGGCTGCAGAGTTCATCCATGAGAAGCATCTCATTTAAGATTATGACTTCCAAAAGTAATGAGAAGTAGAATAAGCAGAGCAGATGAACATGAAATTCATCATGTCTCAAATACTAGGCAGAAGGATTAAGAAGCTATTCATAGTATGCTAATACAGATGACTTGTATATTTGATTGAAAGCTGCCTGATAACATTCTCTTTTTTCTTTTACAACAAAGTAGAGTTTAGGCTCTGCCAAGTCTCAGAAATTAAGAATACATTTTCCTGTGGAGCTGCCATATTTAAACTTGCAATATTATAGTCATAGAATTTTGTAGGAAGCTGTGTAAAGAAAGGAGGAATGGTAAATCTTGCTTTAAATAAGAAATATAATGATGCTTCAAAGGAAAAAACATACACATATTTGGAAGGAAGGAGATATTTTAGTTGACTGACAATTTCCCTTTTAAATTAGTCCCAGACAGAATGATAAGCAGGTATGTGCCTTTGTTTGGTAAACATGAAGGGAATTATTTCTAATCATTAAGAACAGGTCAGAAATTTCCTTGGCTAATCAAATTTATCTCTCTTTTATTATTATTAATTTTATGAGAGCTATTAAGGAGATTTATGAAACGAATAATTCTTTTGAACTTTTATTGCTAAATCAAGTTGAGATACCTCCAAAGACAATATTGTTATTAATATTGTTAATATTAGTTTTTAGTATAATCTGACCAGAGATCAGCTCATTTTCACCTGCTCTACCCCAGGTTTCTCATTTTACTGTCCATAAGATTATTTGTTCAAGAAACTCTCACTTTATTCAATTTGCTTGATTTTTTTTCATTCACTCAAGTACCTTTCTTTCTTTCCTGTTGGGATCCTCTGTTGCTTCTGAAACATTCTCTGGCTATGTTCTTTATCATACCTCCTCCACCATTTACAATGCCCCTTTTGTTTTCTTCTCTTACATGTCTCTCCTTGACCTTCATGGTGTGCTTGAGTGAGGAAGAAGGATGGAGGGGTGTTTATGGACATGTGCCATTGACGGGAAAAGAATATTTCTGATTCTGTAAGAACTATTATATTTCCCTAGGATGTCAGTCAAAAGGGTAGAATTATACAATCTTGGAGGTAATTTTAAAAATGCAAGAGAAAGAGAGAGCATTGTGGACTTTGGCTTCTCCAGATTTTTCCTCATTGAGTTTGTTTGGAGGCTCCTGGACTTGTTAGTTGGTTAGTTTGTTTGAACTGTGGTTTTCTTAGAGGTATGATTAGAAATTATGCAAGGGAGAGAAGGCTTGAAGATGAACTGAATAAACTAGAAAGTCAAATGCAGAAAGTTTATTTGTGCAGGAGGTGGGAGAGATACTATGGAAGGGGAATTAATCCCATTCAGTCGCAAGACAAAGAGAGATACTGGAAAAAGAAGACATCTGTTGGTTAAGCAGAACATAGATTGGCAAGAGATGAAGTGGGAGAACTAAAGGAAAACTTCTTAAAATATGTCAGAGGAACATATTTTAAATGATATTTTGGAAAGGAACAGACTGAGGACTGCAAGACATTTTGATCTGAGTATGGTTAAGATGATGCCAAATTAGGAAAAATTTAACTTTCTGAAGTGGAATTTAGTATTAAAGAATGAATATATACTAGACAAACAGTGGAAAAGTGCACATAGTTTCTTTCAGAGCTGGGCATCTGGTTGTGAAAGTAAAAACTGAGCATGATTCTGGATTTTAGATAGAGATCTGTGTTCTGAGCCCCAGGTGTAGAAGTTAGACATGATGCACGGAATCTCCTTCATTAATGGTGTTAATTAATAGTGGCCAGATTTCTAGCTGGTAGAACAGTGATTTTTGATATATTAAGCAAATGTGAAGTGATCCCTCTCAACATGAGGGAAGTGGAAACACAAGGTAAAGCAGTGTGTTTACTACGTGTTTGAGATGATAAACCTTTAAACAGAGGACTTCATCTTAACAGCAATCTTGAAAACAGCATAGAGGTAAAAACAAAGAACAAAGTAGCTAAAGCTGAAATGTACTATATTTACATTAAGATCACAAACTGCATCTTTAAGAAAACACTCCAAACAATTTTATCTCACTTTTTATCTAGTAACAGGCATACTTAAGTTTTTCCTCAGAGATTTACTTAAGTTCAACATTCTGTAACTGTGGATAGCCTGAAGTGGTTCCTCCTGGTTGCACTGAATAGCTATGTCCCTCTTTTCTTCTTGGGGCTTTCAGGGATTTGCTAGTCTCCAGAAGGTTTTAATTCCTTGACTAATCTCTAAACACATCTTGCAATGCACTGACCACAGTGACTTCAACATGTAGCTTTATTTTCTTCTTTATTTCAAGCTATAACAGAAGGAGGACATCTACTTTTTGCTTAATAGTTGAATTCTGTTCTCAAATTTTGTACTTACGTCAAGAAAGAGCAGACATTAGTTTTAGGCTTTTCTCATTCACACAGACCACCATTTCCTCAAAAAGTGCCTTAGCTGTGCTGCTTTGATTGGGAAAATCCACCAGTCTCTTCTGAAATGCAGTGGACTCAGGAGCAGAGGTACTGAGAAATCATTCTAACAGCATTCAGAAAAACTCATTTGTTTCTATCCTGTGAGTGAATAATTTATTTTGCTTTTTGTTAGGATCAACCTGTAGGAACAAGTGTAAGGTAAATTGGATTTTATTAGACTGCTGGATGAGAAAAACTTAACAAAGGAAAGAGTTACGTCTCCTACCAGGCTGCATCTGCTGGCCTAAGCAAGGAGAGAGAGATGGCTGCTGCAACTTGCAGAGCATAGACCATGCAGCACACAGCTCCTTCTCACCATGGAGGGCTCTCAATGCACAGGGGAGGAACTTGATGGCTGATGAAAAGTGAAAGAAAACTTGTTCCCTTTGTGTATGTCTCCTGCAACATGGAGAGGGGAAATCTGTCTATCTGACTTTCAGTGTGAACGATGTGATCTCCAAGTTTCTATGTACTTTTAAAAGATACTTCTACAGAAGATGAAACATGTTCCTATTTACTGAACATATTTTAAAAGTCTCCAGTATAAAAAATGTCTATGGAAGAATAGATGCCTGAAAGCCAGATATATGAAATAACAGGATAAGGGCCCTTGAATACTGCTCCTTGTGAAAGCTCACTTTGTGCCATAAGAGTGAAGAGGTAGACCACCAATGAACAACTTGAGAAGGTTTATAGCAAATGTTACTTCTGCAGGATTAGATGACGTGACAGTTTTTATAATACTCTGAACTTTGTAAGAAAGAATAGAAAGGGACAGCTTGCTTTGTGAGAACAGAAATTTCCACAACCAATCCCTCAGTTTTCTCTTTTGTTTTCCAATAGGGCAAAATGGATTTAATATTAGAAATATGTTCTTTCTGGATCCAATTTCAGTCTCAGCCACACTCCTTAAATAAGAATCTATAATCCAACTGACTGCTCTTGCAAAGTTCCCTCTAATGTATCTGTAAATGAAAATATGTGTGTGAGCACAGACTGCATGAGTTTAACTAAATTGGCTTGAAACATACATATTTTAGCTAAGTGAGTGCAGGATTTTATGCAGACAATGTCTATATCACCTGCCTATGTGTTCTGTTTTAGTTAGGAAATATCAGAAAGGAATGTCTGCGAGGGGAGGAGAAAATTCTGTTATAATCAGTTATTAAAGTATTTTTAATACAAACCAGATTATGAAGGGAATAACTACCATTCTTCACCTGGTTAGTATGAAGGCTACTAAAAATCTGTGACTTTTGGGAAAACAAAACAAAACCCCTTCTTGCTGGGAAATATTTTTCCATCTTAACAGAGGAAAAATAAGAAATATCCATAGAGATAAAGAAAAAATAGTATTTGAATGTTTAGTGTTATAATTTAAAGCATTTCAAGAAAAAAAGTAGCCAAATGTGCTCTTGATTATACATGACTTGCAATGAGTCAAAAGGGGGTAGGACATGCACACCCAAAGGACAGAATTTGTTCCATGGACATAAGGAAAATAAGATACCTGAGAAATGCAAACTCCATATAACCATCCTCATCATTATTGTAAAAACACACGTGGCTGAATTTTAGAATGTGTTTGCAAATGTGGTGACAAATGATAAATAAATTAGAACAAGTAACAGAAAATAGAACTGAAGATTATTGCTGTTCAGTAAGAGGCTGATCTGCAAATTTACAAGGCATACATTTTGAATTTAATTCTTCCAAGATACATATCATTTACTGTTGAGGTATTTATGAGGTTTTTAAAAATTACACGTTATAAATATAACTTGTACATCGTGCAATAAGGTAAAGTTTCAAACTTTAAAATCACTTAAAAGCATGAATTTGCGCACGAGGACCTGTCATTGCCATTGAAATAGTATATCCTTGTAATTTGTATTGCATCTGTGTAATTTCTGATTGAGAAGACACTGCTGTGTCTGTGTCTTGTTGTGCTTATGGCACCTTAAATGATCGACGTCCAAGTGTCCGTGATGATAATTACCAAGCTGTAGTGAACTGGTCTAAGAGCTGTTGGCAGAACTGTTCTACTTCCTTCCACCACCTGCAAATGCAGTACACAAGAGAGAACTAAAAAGAAATAAATAGCAGCTGTTCTTCTCCCTGCTTGATAAATTGGTCTTGTATCAGAAATCTCCATGTGAGTTCAAAGTTGTGGAGACAGGAAGATAGGAAGGCGTCATGAGCTGTGTTAACTTGAAATAGTTCATAGAAAGGGTCATGTGAACAGAAGGACTGTTGATGGCTAAAATTTTGCAATCTGTTTTTGTGGCCCTAAGGGGAAATGATGGTAGTTCATCTTCCTAGAATAATGCTGGATACCTTATAGTAATGTTTGGTAACTAAATGCAGTGTGTGGCTGTTATTAAATTTTAGATAACAAAAAGATTGGATAAATTATAGAGAAATGTATTCTACACTTCTTCTGAAAGTCAATACTGTCTTGTTTTAAAAACACAGATGCATCTATTTAAATGATCTTCCCATAGAAATGCAAATCTGGACTCTTCCATGAGGCTAAGATGAAGATAAATAATCTTTTTTTTTTTTCCCACTGTAATGCAAAAGTTAGTCCTGCTCTTCAATAAATCCTGAATTCCCTTTTAATATAAATATATGTGAAAATTATATGCATATTTAGAATTTCAGACTTATTCTGAAAACACCAGAAAGTTAAATTAATATTTAAAAGACATGATCAAGATTCACTGGCCACAAATATATAACGTCTTCCAGAACTCTATGTTTTATGCTACTCATATTGTGCACTTTATAAAACAAAGACAAAATATTAATTATAAATGGTCTGTAGTCCTCCAATGGAAGTATGGCAATTGATTCTGAGGGTTATAACCCATATATTGCACTAATTTCTTACTGAGGAAAAAAACTGTACTGGAGAGAGAGCTTGTCCAAAGGCTCATTTTCTGTCCATTTCATTGACCAGTAAATCTCAAGATCAATCCTCATCTCGGCTGCACTCACTGAAATCCTGAATATTTTAATTTTAGAAGTCGGACATATAGAGCTAGCAAAACCTAGCATTTATTTCACAGAATCAGAGAATCAGAGAATCACAGAATGTCAAGAGCTGGAAGGGACCTCGAAAGATCATCCAGTCCAACCCCCCTGCCAGAGCAGGATCACCTAGCACAGATCACACAGGAACGCGTCCAGGCGGGTTTTGAATATCTCCAGAATATCTCCACAACCCCCCTGGGCAGCCTATTCCAGTGCTCTGTCACTCTCACAGGGAAAAAATTTCTCCTTATGTTTATGTGAAACTTGCTGTGCCTCAGCTTACACCCATTGCCCCTTGTCCTATCATCGGGCATCACCGAGAACAGAACAGAACAGAACAGAATGGCCTAGGTTGGAAGGTACCCTAGAGATCATCTAATCCAACCTCCCTGTCATGGGCAGGGATGTCTCTCAACTAGATCAGGGTACACAAGGTTCTGTCCAACCTGGCCTTGAACACCTTCAGGTAGGGGGCAGCCACAACATCTCTGGGCAATTTATTCCAATGTCTTGCCACCCTCATGCTGAAGAATTTCTTCCTCAGATCTAATCTAAATCTATTCTCCTTCAACTTAAACCCATTTCCTCTTGTCCTATCAGTCAATGCTCTTATTTTTTTAAATTTTTTAATTTAATTTTTAAAATTAGTTTTATTTATTCTCATACAGTTATAGTACTATAATCCCATTCATCAGATTAACCTTTATTTATTTTCTGAGACTCAAGTCATGCCTCTCCCTTTACATTGTAAGTCAAAACTGATAGTGACTTGTAGAAAGGAGAAGGCAGCAAGTTTCTGCTGATGATTCAGAATTTAAAAAAAATTAATGGGCCAGTGGATTATCCTGCATGATTCATAATGTTCTTTTAGGATTTCAAGAGTGCTTGCTACACTTGAAAGGAAGATCAGAGGCTTGGAAAGGAAAAGACTTTGAATATTCATTTCAAACATACTGGAATACAGATAGCAAATAATAACCACACTATCCCTAACTGCAGTCTTAATTTCACAAAGCTCTGTAGTTGATAATAACCCCATATTTTTAAAATGTGTTTGATCTTTTGATGCCTAATGGAATGCCCCCACTTGGATCATGTCTGTTATTACTATTTTGCTTAAAATAGACAACAATGATGTGAAATTCATGTCAAAACCTTCTATATCCTTCAAGAATATCAGTCGCTGTTTTTACAAAGGCTTGTTTGTAAAATGTTCAAAGAGTAAGTCTCCTGCACATCATGCCTACTCTCCTTCCTTGTTGGTGCTAGGGAATAACGTTGGCTAGCTCTGCTAGCATCAGTGCAGGAAGCACAGAGCCGAACAGAACCAGAAATGTACATCACTGCTTTTTCTCCCTTTTATGAGTCTGAGCTGCATGTGCCTATTTCATGTGCTATTCACCAAGGCCAAGGTTTGCATTGTTCTGTGAACATACCAGGGCTGGTTGAAATGCCCATTATAGCTGGGGACGTAGTTCTACACTTTGGCTGGTTTGTACAGCAAAAATAATTTTGGACTTGCCTAGGCTCAAGCAAGCTGTTTTCATTCAGTACAACGATCTTATAGATAGGATAGATAAAAAAAAAATCCAATAAAATTAAGTGCAAAAACTCTGGATAATTTTTCTATTGTTAAAAACTTCTTTCTTTAAGGAAAGAAAAATGTTGAGTCCAAGACAAGATACCTGCTATTATTCTGAGGTAGATACAAGGTTTTGTGTTTTGTTTTGGTTTGTTTGCTTGTTTTTTCCAAATAATAATTCAGTTTATTTTGGTAGCTTAAATTATTAACATGTAATATATTAGGAAACCTATTTGTCATTTGCTGCCTTTTTGCAGTTTGACCTGTACTTCATTCTCATATAGAGGATATGCGTATGACAAGAAAGATAAGAAAAGATAAGAAAGAAAGATAAACCCTACCAAGACATTCTAAGGACAGTTCATAAAATTGTGTCTGGGCCACTTCACAGAGGTGAAGGTCATCCTATGCAAAATTTGTACTTATTCACACTGAAAATTGCTTAATTATTTCTAGAAACCTGCTAGATAATGAGCCAACGTTCATAAGTGCTAACAGCTGAGAAAAAGAAATCTGCATTTCAAATAGCAGTTATGACTACTCTGTCATAATCAGGAAGTAATGCTGATGTTCCCTTCAATATACCAAGCTGGTATACTGAGATACATGGTATACTGAGAAGGCAGATAAATACTTTATTGGCATACACACATAGACTATTGTAAGTAAAACTAAAATAATTGCAAGTAAAATTAGAGTTACAGTAATGTTTTTGATAATACTTCCATTGGTCTGTAAACCCAACAGGTGGTCAAGATACAAAAGAAGTGTTCAGAGAAGATAATGTAGCAGAAAAGCTACACTTAGTCTTCTCATCTTGCTTGCACTTTTGAAAATGCAAGGAGGTACTTTCACCAGAGCCCTTTTCTATCAGGAACTCGTAAGAACTTCTGTGTGAACCTGGTGTGGCTCTAGAAAACATTATTATGAATCAAATGCACAAAATAAATACTAACAACTTTTGACAAATTCAGATATTGTTACCTGCAGAGTTTTAAAGAATCACCTGCAATGGTATGAAATGGCTCGCTTAAACATGCTTGGGAACTAGGGGACTTCATGGCACCAAGTATGACACCAGTTTCTAAACAAGTTTGCAGGAAGAGCTGAGACTCCAACATCAGTACAAGGAAGATAAGCAGAAATATGATACATTTGTGCTGACTCAGTAGGAAGACCAGCCTCCTAAATATTCTGGAGTTCTTTGAAGGCGTCCAAAAGCATGAGGAGAAGGTAGATCTAGCTGATACAATCCACCTCAATTTCTGAAAGATCTCCGTTTCCTAATCAAAAACGTTGGAAAAAAGCTGAGCAGCCATAGCATGAAATCTAAGAACTCTCATATTTTGTGACATACAGTTGGTTAAAACAAGGATTAGGCATATATGGTCACCTGTTGTGGTGAATAGTCATAGGTATTATCCATGAAGTTCTGCAGGGATTGGTGCTAGAACCATGTGTATAATAGACCAAAGAAGGGAGAAGAAGTTACCTGACAAAGTTGTGAATGCTGTGAAGTTATTCAAACTAGGGATGACTGAAGAAATTGCAGTACATTATGAGACTGAGCAGCTGAGCAAAGAAATATCAGATTAAATTTTTAACAGATTTTTTTTTTAAAGGTACCTGTGAAATATCATCCTATCTTCACATATTAAATTATATGGTTTGTAATTACTGCTCAGAGGTAAGACCTTCAGGTTATGATCAATAATACTATGGAAATGTCATCTCAGTGCTCAATACAGTAAGAAAGGCAAGCTAAATAGTTGGAATTATTGGGAAGTCAATAGAGAAGGAAGCAGCACATGTAATTTCACCATCCATACCATTTCATCAATTCAGGCTGTCTTAAATATGCATCTTGAATACTTTTTGCATGTCCAGTCTTTCCATCTGAAAAATGGATGAAGTAGAAATGGAAAAGTTGCTGAGAGCAGAGCAAGAATGATTGGTGTAGAAGGAATGACTTTTTTCTTTTGCTCTTACCAAATATGACCAGTCTTGTATTCATACCAAATTTCTTGTTTGAAAGAGAGAAAAAAGATTTCAAGTGCAAGTTTATTTCTCTTTCTCATTTTTTTTTATACTGGGTTTTCTGTCTAACAGTCTGCCTAGGCATCTCTTGTGCTGGTTAGTGAACCTGATTAAAGTAAATATTAGTTTTAGCTTAAGGAAGTTAAATTTTGGGTGTGCTTTTCAGTCACTGGGGAAAATTGACAAGGTTCCTATGTTCAACCAAAAAGGAAAGAGGCTTTTCAGTAAGTAAATTAGATAAAGATGAACTTTCTGAAGTCTGCTTTACAGATTCTTCTCTACAAGTAATGAAAAATGGTCACAGCATTCTACAAAAGAAATTAGAATGACTAAGAGAGTAATTTTATACTTTTAAAGTTTTTATTCCATTTGAGTAAAGGTTTTGTTTTAATTAAAAGACTAAGTGTAATTAGAGTAAGTAAAGAAATTCTGTTGATTAATTCTGTGTCACTCTTACTGTGGATTACAGATGAGTTCTGCTCTGAAGAAGATGAATGAAAAAGTTCCTAAGAATTGTTTTTTGTATGTCATAAATGAAAAAAATATGGGTTAGCAGAGGTCAACACTGAAATATTATCTTAATCTTCCCCATAGTGAAATAAAACATTAATTCCTTTCTGAAATTGAACTTAGAATCAAGACCCTAAGTGTCTCCCCAGGTTGATACGGCTTGAAAAATCAGCTGTGAGAGAGGGTTGAAAATATGCACATAAATGAGCAATATAGTGAGATTTTTTTTGTGAATACAAGGAAACAGCCTTCAGTTTGTTCTTAGTAAAACATCATGAAGGGTGGATCTTGTCAGGCAAGGAATTTTTTCCACAGAAAATGGAAAGGAATGCCAGGGTAGATCAAATAAAGAATGATTGAAGTCTTTCAGCACAGCATCTCCTGACACCTTAGCCTTCAGTACCTTAAATTTACCAGATGTCTCCAGTGTAAGCCTTGCTTGGTTCATGAATCCTCAGCCACAACCTCAAGAAAACAGAGGCTTCTCTGAGCCATTTACCTGAGTCTTAGTCTTTGTACATGCTTCTCTGAGAAGTATTTAAGTAAGCCTTAGGCAGTTGTAAATCTGGTATGTAGATCATGTAGCCTGCTTTTTGGTGATGCCTATTTTTTTCACAAGCACTATGTAAGTAGTCTAGATGCCTCAGAAAGACCTACGGATTCTACTTTGTAGCAAAAGGTTTGAAGGTATGCAATTTAATACCTGATTCCATCTGCCTTTGTCATTTATTGGAACTGGTTTGTTCCCATGTTTTGTTAGAACTCTGCATCTCAGCCTTATCTTTTCAAATACACTCTTTTATAACAATTCTGGTAGATTGCATTGACTGATGTGTTCACACCTGTAAATAGAATCATAGGTGCTGGTTCAACAAAACTAATGGGAAAATTCAGCATCTAGCATAGTAAAAATTTTTTTTTTTTTTTATTCCTTGTCCAGAATTTGTTTGTACATATCATATTTCTTTGATGTGCTCCATAGATGGCAAATGATTAAACATCCCTGTGCAAACTGGTAGATGTTGCCTCCTCTGTGATAATTGTTTAGGAGAACAAAAGACGTGGTGCATTATCTTAATCCAGAAAACTAGCTCACTGAGGGACATAGAGTGCGGTTGGATATGGTGTGGAAACAGAGATACAGCAGGTATCTGTAGCGTGACATGATGTGGAAAAAGAGGTGCAGCAGAATTTCCCCTTTCTAACTCTTACAGTGGTTCCTGGAACCTCTACATCAGTTTCAGCTAGAAACCAACTGCCCTAATAAGTTAAAATCTTGTGATCTGAACAGCCCAGGCTGTTCTAATAGGTCATTTTATTTTCTAATGAGTCTTTACTATCATGTTCTCTTTTCCCCTCACTGCGATTTATCAGTGTTAGATTTAATTGCTGTGATCACTTGAGGGGAAAAAAAAGCTAATGTGATGTATGGAGTTCTAGGTTCTATCAGCTAATGCATATTAATGACTTTATGCTTTTGTAATCAAGCTAATAGTGACCTCAAACCCTGCTAAATATGGCAAAAGCCTACTAAAACAGAGCTCTAATAATTTTGCAGACAAAGTGGTGATTTTTACATAATGTAGGAATTTCATTTGGGGCCTTTTCATTTGGGTGAATTCTGCTGAAGAATGAGGGAGAACACAGTATTTATATTAATAAGAATGTGATATTTTTGCAACCTCATGTTTTTTAAAAATATTTCAATGATTCTGATATGGTTCAAAGAGAACGATAAGCTCTTGTATATAATAAAGATAATTAATATAATCTTCATCATTCTGACAGCCTCAAACAAAGAAAAACCAGATTCTGCTTAGATTCTAATTTATCACATACTTTAGCCTATTGTTTTAAGTTATATCCTCTTAAACTTAATTTTGTGGGTTTGGAAAAAAATTAATCTCTCCCTAAACACCATCATCAGACCATAGCCTATTATAAACCTTCAATGAAATAGGATTTGCAAGAAAATTTAGTGGGAGGAGTTCACTTACTCCTTACTCAAGTGGTCTCTGCCCCTGCAGAAGTTTCCAAACACATCTTCAGGAACATCTCTGTTACTGAGTCCTTATATTTCTGAGATAGCATTCATTTGTACACCTACTGTACATATATCCATTCATTTCTGTCTGCAGATCAAAGTATTTAAACATAAACAGGCATATAGTTGGATTTTTACATCCCCTTAGCTCCTAGTCAGAATGCTTTTAAAAGAAACTGTCTTAAACTTCATATTAATACCCAAATAAAGTTTAAAGTCCTACATCAATTGTCAGTGATAATTGCATTGTTTATTGGACATTCCTGACTTAGATCAGTTTAATGCTTTCTTATTTGTCTGGTGCTTTAGTTCTCTTCTCAGAGAATGTGTTAAAAAAAAATACCTCCAAAAACATATCTCAAGAAAAAAAAAGACACACAAAAAAAGTAAATAAGGAAAATTACAAATTAAAGTGACTTTAAAAGGAATTAATGGGAGATGGTAATTAATGTAAAGTCAAACTAATGAGAGCTACATGGAGTCTTTTCTTTTTGGAGGCTGTGATTCAGTTTAAGTCCAGATGGGTCATAACTAGCTATATGATGGCATGTGAAGGATAAGTGTGTGGTCATGCATGTGAACAGATGTTGATATTTCAGAAGTCCACACTACATCTGGAACCAATTAATACCACGCTTGAGATCACAGCAGGGAGGCCAATGACTGAGATAAACTTGGAGACTAAACTGTCCTCTGACCCAGGGGATGGTTTTGCCAGTGGCAGGTGACGTAGTCATCGTTAAGAAACCTGCTATCCTCCATATCACATGCATGCTTTTGATAAATAGAGAAATTCAGCATTTTCAGATTTCAGAGGCCTTTGATGACTGTTACAGATGTTTAAAAACAGGATTTGTAATGTAAAAATGTTAAACTGCAGTGTCCTTTGCCTTGTTTTCATGCAGCAGCATTGATGTTAATGATCTGCATTGTTATAGTAGTGTTGCCAGCTCTTGACAATTCAGTTACTTGTAAATGTTTATCTGTAGTGATCGTGATAAAACTCCCATGGATACTTCACTTGTCTTTAAATGTATGTTGCTTTTTCAAAACCCATATCTGTGCAGAGAAGTACAAACTGCAGCATCTTAGTAGAGATTCCTTTGTACCCAGAGACGCAAAAAGCTGAAATTATATGGCTGGAATACCTACTCTTTAAGGGAAAAGCTTTCTGTCTTGTGAAAGATTTGTGAAGAAATTAAGGTGCTTGACTGAATCGTTTGTGTATAGTTCCATACTTTGAGTTCCAAATTTTGGACCTACTTCAAAAAGCAATGAATGTATAGGATACCATACAGATAACCAAGGTTCTTGACAGCATATCAAATTCCAGCTTGCTCACTGGAACCTGAAGTAATTTGTAGCATTTTCAGGTTGGTGAGAAGGTCTTACTCTTTCTCAATTTTTTATCTGTGCAGTGAGTCTGACAGTGGAAAGTAGATATATTATAGAGGAGGGGCTAATTTTCTGTATTATATTACAAGTTACAGGCTTCTCCCCACCGAGGGCACTGACTATCTTAAGTAAAGGTAATTACGCATTGCCTGTCTCAGAGGTGCAGTATTCCAGAGGCAGGGGGTGACAAGTGAGTATATATAGCTGCACTGGCTGTCAGAATAAGATACACAGTTCTAAATGCTGTGAGACAGCAGATATACTCATGTATAAAATAAATGTGGAAGATTTGTAAAAGTAGTTAGGAGTATGATAAAGTGAATTTCTGAAATGTGCTTAAACAATCTTAGCTTTGAGAATGGGATTCTCAAACCGGTTTGGAAAATACTGGTCATTGTATGTAAGTTCTGTTAAAAACTGTTAACTTTCTATTAAAGTTAGTATCTCTGGCATTGTTTGATTTAATCCATAAACCTGCAAGAAAAATTATTTCCTTCTACTCTGAAATGCTTCTTCAGTCATGAGATTCATTATAAAGTTATAGCTCTAAGACACACATTAGATCTTCGGGCCCCTCTCGTTTTTTTTTGGCCCATGGAAGAGTGCTTCATAGTGTATACTTTACCTCTTGTTATTTGGGCAGTTCAAGGGACTTTAATTACTTGTGTGTGAACATGCTTTCACATAGATAGTGACTAAAGAAGTATATGAACACTAAAATGCTGTAGATTTCTAGTGCTAGTATTGAGGTATGAGTACAACACCCTGAGATCCTTCTGTGAAGTCCTGATGATCCGCGCAGTGCCGGCTGATTGTTGGCAGTGCTTTTGAATCCTGTGACAAAGTTAGTTCAAACAATAGTGAAACTGTTACATGTCACCTTTTTAACGCTTTATAAATGAGGAAAGAGAAAGTTCTCAGTTAATTTCTTTGTTATGACCTGGGCCACATTTACTGTGCAGGACCCTTTTGAAATAGTGCTGGAATGACTTTTTATGGCCAAACATTTGTCCTCTGCAGGAGGAACTGGGACAGCCACTAATGTACAAGCTTATCTTTAAACCTTGCTTTCCTAGCACCATTTTCTCTGTCCATTTCAGTTTGCAGGAAACCACAACCAACAGAACCATCAAGCAAGTAAATCATGACAGTGAAAAGCATTTTTAAGAATTAATAAGCACAAAAACATTACTTTTTTGTGTTTAAAGGTTCAACCAAATTTTAAAATGGATTTAGGTATCCAATGCAGGTGGTGCTTTCAGTTGTTCTTTCTACTGCAAACTATCAGGAAGTCTCACAGAAGCATAAGGCTTCTTTTTGTGAGTGTATGTATAAAGATGAAGTAAGGGTTTGTAGATTTGTGACCCTGAAGGCTCATCAAATGTGCCGGGAGTGAAACCACTGCTATAATAAATGTATAGTTAGAATATGGTATCCCATATACTAACATATATATTAATAGTGCAAAAATAATAGTTCATTTCACATGGTAATGGTATGCTTTACCACTGATAGCAATGATATAAGCAATCAATCCCAATGATATAAAACTGATAGCAATGGACATAACGGTACAAGAATGCTGGGTTTTTGGTAGGTCTGTCTGTAAAACCATCTAATGGAAAGTATTATTAATTTCAAAACCCTGCAAAAGACATTTTAGATTAGTTAAAGATTGCCATTACCTCTTCTGATATCAATTTTTATAATCTTGTTATAAAATACACGCTGGGCTGTTTTACTGAAGTTAAGACTGTAAGTCTGGGTCAGTGCCATACACCTGGCTTTTGCATTATTATAAGCTTCTGAGCTTTGAGATGGAAACCAGCTGAGTACTGTGGTTTAGGGTACATCAATGTTTACATGGCATATGATTATTAAGTAACTTTTTGTATTTCTTTCTCAGTATCAAGTGAAGCCCATGGAGCAGTAGAAGTCAGTAACCTAAACCAGTTGTGTCTTACCCAAAGCTCATAAAAATCCCTGCAAAAAATTCTCATTGACTTCAGCATGCTTTGAAAGAGTGACTTTTTACTAAACATTGAACAAAACTCTACTATTATACTTAGGAGACATTTAGGTTGTTCCAGACTGTTATATATTGAAGGTGGTCTTTACTCTGACTTTCACTGCAAATTGTTGTTTGGCTTACTGAGAGGGAGGAGAAAGATTTATTTTAAAAACAAACTCTGGGTCACTGTAGCAAGATAGCTGAAGACGAGGGTCCTTAAGATTCAGAAATAACATATGGCAGTTGCTGGGGTTAAGCAACAAAATGGGTTTGATTGTATACAGTTAGTCATCTGTTGGGTTACATCCCGTCCTTTCTAACAGAGGAGCCAGAGAGAGAACAATTGGGTGGAAAAGATATAAACAAAGGAGTTAGAGATGGCCCTGAGGCTTTCCCATTTAATTGCTGTGTGTGTTTTGGATACACATAGATGCTGTTCCCTCTTGCTTGCATGCATTCATTGTGCTGTGCTTCACAACATTTACTTAACTGTGTTGACTTCATGTTGCAGTGAAAGGACCAGAACAGGAAAGGTAACATTTTTGTCACTCCCAGGTGCTAATTTGTACACAGAAGGTGAATTAGCTGCTACTGTTAGCTGGGGTTTTTTCTCTCATTTTGAAAAAAAAAAAAAAAAATAAAAAAAAATAAAAAAAA
>JANIJG010008132.1:11858-40223 GCA_024611175.1 Megaceryle torquata | reverse complement strand
CCTTATACCTTCACAGCCGGGATTCAAGGGAGTTCATGTTTAAGGCTTTTTTTTTTTTTTTTTTTTTTTTTTTTTTAATTACTAATTACCTACTAATAGCCTTACAAAAGGCTCCATTGGTTCTTCTCCAGCTAGACCCATCAGTTTGTAATGCAACTTAGGACAATTAGGTCTTTCATCAAAACCAGGAACAACAGAAAGCAGCTCAGTTTTGGTCTCTGCAGCAAAGAATTTACAAAGAGGTCGAACTCCACTTTGAAGGAACAGCTCTATATTGAGGATGATTGTGACTCTCTCCCACATTCTCTTTCTTTTTTACCTCACTTGTCCCCTGTCAATTCAACACCTTCTAGGAGTCAGGGACTGCTCTGGGGGCATCTTCATATCCTGGTGGAGGCTGTAGCACAAGGTGGCACTGGAGTATTTTTACACCTTTTAGGTGACTGCTGGTTTCCTTCCTATTAAACTAGGATTTTTCCCATAGGGAATACAAATTAGTTTACCATATAAATAATTACCTTTTTGTAAATGCATGTGATAAGATAAATGGAATCTGAAATGATTAACTAACCTTCCATTTAACAGCGTTTCTGACATTTGATTCAAGGAATGAAGTCCAACCAGCTTTCCCATGCCTTTTACAGTGGAATACGAAGGTTGTGTGATGGTTATTAAAGGAACTTTGCCATGATTTGATCTTCTTCCTCACATAGGCTGAAAATACAAAAAAAATAGAGGAAAAAATTAAGGAAGCAAACCAGTCAGAAGACTTTTGATGTCTAACCAGGGTCAGCTACCACTAGGGGAGAAGCACCTTCTTCTCTATGGCTTGTCTCCAGCAATTTAATTTGATCTGTGCTTTCAGTTAGACTCAGGCTGACTTAGCCTGGAGTCCCAGCATCACCCAACCAGCACAGCATCGCATGGTGGATGCTGGGAAGCTGGTGATCCAGCAGCATTTTCCCAGGGTTGGTCCCGAGCTTACTGAAATTGCCTGTCAGTAGCTCCCTGCAAACGTGGCTGTTCTGGTTCAAGGTCTGGAGTTAGATCGTTCAGTGTTCGTCTGGGGATTTCTGCACCACACCTTCCTGCCCAGTGTAGACATGTCCCAGGTCTATCATCATTTTCATCTGCCAAGCATTCAGACAAAATAATTAACTTCATTTTGCTGGCACACATTCTTTACTCTAAATTATTTGTATCTAAGAGCATTATTTCAACAAAATCTTTATATTTAAATCGTGAAAAACAAACATGAGAACACTCAACAGTAACAACACTGATTAAAAATGTAGAAAAACTTGACTGTGATTTCTGGCACAGACAGATAATTAAGAGGATTTTTAAGGGTTTTCTCTATAACAGGTAGAGATTTAGTGGCATTTTGTGTGAATCACCACAAGTCTGAAGGGACAGTACCACTGCATAGTGCAAAATAAATGACCAGAAGGCTTAACATTTTTTGTGTTTTTTATTTAAAGTGATTTCACATTACAATCTTATGCCAAAAGGTTCATTTGTTTCTGAGTTTCTGGCTCTGAGGACTGTTATCCATGCTGTGAATGTATGACTGCTTGTCCACACAGTTATTGAAGTGCCTATGAATAGTTTGCAGGTGCAATTCAATCCTCTCTCGTTTTTGGTCCCCAAAAATACTTTTGACAGCTACTGATCAGTCCATTTTAACTGCCTACAATGCTCTATCCACTGTGATTATTACTGTGATTCATGAAAAAATGTCTCTTATCAGGCTAGGAATATCTTTTGCATAAGAGCATACCTGCTGTAGGAGTGTTATACAACACCTCTTGCCATCAGTGGAGGAGTCTTACCAGTCACTTCCCTACACTGTGTATGAAGCCCTAAATGGCTCATGTAAGCTCTTTTATATTGTAAGTTTTTTTGGAAGGAACCATTCTTGTGATGTTACCAAGCTCATTTTTATTCAGATTTTCAGCCACATTTTGTATTTCTGGACATTGTATTCCCATGCCAAGTCTTGCTTTTATGCCTTTTGCCACATGCCTTTTCTGTTGCCAAATTCCCAAAGAGCAGCCTGGGACACCTTTGGGTAAGACACACGAGATTACATTAGCTGCAGGCATCCTCAGTGAGTGCAGGGTTGAGCTTCTTACAACTGCAAAGTTTCCTCCACATATGCAAAGTGTTTGCCAAGTGTTTGGGTACCCCGGCAGTCTGGACAGGTGGATGTGTCACAGCCTAACTGCACCCCTCAGTAGCCCCCTTTTCTCTGAAAGGCAGCCAGAAACTGTCTCATCCTTCTGCTTCCAAGAGCGGTAGGAAAGGAGACACCAAAAGTTTTGGGGAGCCAAGAAGGGAGAGGGACTGTGAATTGCAAGTTAATTATTCCAGGTCCTGATGCTTGGTGCCCTGCTTGTTGTGCCAGCTTTCCATAAACAAACTTTGGGAATCCTTGTTCTAATAGTATCTTTCCATCTTCTTAATGGTTATGTTTTTTCACTCCATATGGCCACTTCATCTGCATTAAGCATCCTCACTTATAACAAAAAATCCTTCTGTCGTTTCTGTGTTTAGCCGGGTCTGTTGCTCAGATGGTGCAACCACTGAATGGTTAAGCTGAGTCTGTGTAAAATGTTGTTTCTCTAGCTACAGGCAAGGGCAGTAATAAATATCTTTGGTACCATATCTATCTAACTGATAATCTAACTAGACCTCCAAATCTGCGCACTTTTTCACATATGTTAGAAACGGATCTTCTATGAATTGATTTTTAATAGACATTCCTACCACTACCTCCTTCTCCCCAGAAGCCTGACTGCTCTTGATTATATCCCAGTTGCGTCCAAGGAAAATTGTCTAGATTGAGTGAGGCTGAGAGAAAAATTGAATGTTGTTTTAACACCGTAACACTTCGGCTGTGCTGGACCAAAAGTGCCATGTTTCCAATACCTGCTGACAAGGAATGTAAGAAAAATCACAGATAAGAGCAGAGGAGCAGAGTGAACCTGTGATGGTACTTTCCCATGTGATCTCCTCTGCTCAAGGTATCTCTGCTTGTTCTAAGCCATTCTTGCACATAGTAGGTGTTTTATTCCATGAATTTGTTAAATCACTTCTTGAGCACATTGAGACCTTTAGCACCAGCAGCATCCTATGACAAGCATATTTCAGCTCTATTCTATATGACAAAGTACTTCCTCTTGTTTCTTTTGAACTTGCTGGATGACAGTCTTATGTGGACTGCCCTAATTCTTATCATGTGCAGAACAGTGACCAATTGTTTCTGATTTGCTTTCACCATTGCTACTATGAATTTCACAGATCTCTACCTTATTTTTCTTTAGGACTTACTCTACTGAGTCTTACAGGACCTATCCCATGCTTTATTTTGATTACCGGTTTTCTCTGATTCTCTTCTAATTCTGCTTTATCTTTTTTGAGACAAGGAACTGCATATGGTAGCAGAATTATGAATTTAGACAGTGACAGAAAGACATTTCTCATCTCTCTCCACCTCACTTCCCTGTTCCTTTCCTCTTAACTCTAAAGTAACTGTGCTCATTAAAAACCTTATCTGAATCACCTTTTGCTCAAGAAAAAAAGCTGCCTTTTAACTTTGACTTGAATCAGGCATTGGCTTTCCTACTGCCCAAAGATAGAACAACAGGAGTGACAAAACACATTCTTGGGGTGATTCAATTGATCAGATGTAGTATCACACTCTATTCTGTCTAAAGCTCATTATTAACACCAGATAAAGTCTGATCCATAAATCTAGCGATGACCCAAACCTGCATTTTATGATGTTAACAAGAACCATGCCATTGATTTCAGTATGGACAGGGTCTCTCTCCAGGTCTTTTATTTCTCTCTATGAGCCAGCAGAGTCATCCAGTGTAGCCACGTACCAAAGACAGCCCCCTGGCTGCCTCAGCACTCAGGTGACAGGACATGCTTTCCATCCCTGTATAGAAACCCAAAATATTTTAAATTCACTGACAAATTAGCTACAACCAAGCCACTAATTTTGTTGTGTCACTCAAAGACTTTTCCTAGATAGGATGAGAAGAGTTTTTCTTTGAGGTGATCAGTCAGATTGTCTTTATGGTATAACCTTCCTCTTGGTCTTTTAAAATATTGTCTTACATCTTTGCCCCATTCAGTCTTCTTTTGCTTAAAGTCATCCTTACTCTAGACACCTATGTCTAGAGTGACCTATGGGACCTTTATTAGAAAAGGAAGATGATTTAATTGGAGATGGGGAAGCTGTGGCAGTGGTTTGTCTGCTTCATGCTTGGAATTCTTCTTTCACTTTCTGATGATTTCTTTCTCCTTGCATGCTTTCTCTTAACAATTCAACATTAACTTGCACCTTTATTACCTCAGAGCTGTAAATATGTCTCCAGCAGCCCCCGTGGCAAGGTGCTGCGATAGGCACAATGCCTTTTTCACTAGGTGTGTCTTGAAGGTTTGCCTTTCCTTTGTACCCTTGCCTCCCCTCCTGTCAGGAAACCAGATTTTTCAATCAGAGTATCTGGGCAGCCAGTTCAAAGGCAGGCTAATTCTGCAGTAGCACTATAAATAAGCCTGTCTCTCTCTGCTCCTCCAGTTCAGCAGCTCAGGCCTCCCGGTACCATAAAAGTCTCTGTCATTGAAAACTTTGCTCTGTGACTGCACATTTTTGGGCAATAGGGCATGTAACATACTTTTGAGTCTTCATATACCAAGATGCAGAAAATCAATTTTAATGTCCCTACAAAAAAGAACTAGTGAAGCAAAAGGCTATCAGTACTGCCAAACACCCTCCTGCACTGGAGGTATGGAGTGAAAAGCTACAAAAAGAATAAGAGGTTCAGTGATAGTAATTAGCTGTATAACACAGAGCAGGGGGATGGAAATGGAGAGGTGAGTGTCTTCTTCATAATTTTATTAAGAATTGTTTGTTTCAATAAAACAAACAAACAACAATATTATTCTAACTTTGCCTGCATATTAGTAGATCTTACTCTGTTCGTGTCACCGTCGGATCAGACATCAAATGAGAAAATTGAAAAGCAGCATCTAGAAACCTACAATACCCGAATAGGAAGTGTTGAGAAAAATTTCCTGAGACAGAAGTAATTAAATAGTAAAGTAATGGCACTATAAAGATCTCCTTGGTGTTTTAATTAAAATCTCTATTTTGTATCACCCAGTAATAATTGGCTTTATCATATCTTGCTGCATCTGAGGCACAAAACCACCCATATCTTGATTTTTTAAGCCCTCATACTAGCTTCAAAACTTATAATGGTTGAACTCCACAGATGAGAAAATGGAAAGTGAAAAGAGGAGAGAGAACAAATCAAAACAATCAATTCCAACCAAACTGTTTTTCAAAGCTGAACGCTAAATGTCTCCAGAACATTTCATTTCAGGGTTTTGACAGAGGCGAATTCTAAAATCTTGGAATATGCGGTAGAAAAGAAGTCAACAAGTCAACAGCTTTTGTCAGCAAGTAACACATAAATGGGAATTATTTCAATCATATGAGATTCTTAACCTTTGCAACTGTGCCTTTCTAGGGATATTTTGAGCTGTGCATGAACTGACACTCTTCCGTGTGCTCATAGAAGGCATGTTCTTTTTCTTTCAGTTTTCTTTGCCATGACTGCTGCCACTAACCTCTTCCTTTCCAACTGCATCCTGAAACAACTTCTCAGTGCACTCTGGGCACTTCACACAGCTATCTACTGCTTTTATTTAGCAATAGGAAAGAGTTGTGTTGTGCAAGACTTCTCTATTAATGTACAAATACCGATACTTGCACATAAAATATCAGCACAGTGTTTGGCACAGTGAAAATCTTTTCAGGATGGCTATAAATCAAAAAATAAATGGATGTTCAACAGGTGGATTTAGCTTGCATTTTATTTTCCCTAAATATCCTCTTAATAGCAGCACCATTTAAGCAACTTCAGAAAAAAATAATGCTGAGTGCAAAGAGCCAAATATAATAAAGCTGTGAGAAACATGTTCGCACAGCGCATTTAAATGTGTACTGGATTACAAACTAAGTGATTCCCTAGAAACATCTACAATAAAAGAAAGTTTGGTGTGAATAGCTTTTTTCTATTATGAACCAGCTGTTTGCAGAATTATGCAGGTATCACTGTGCAACCCATTAAAAAAAAAAAAAAAAGGAATAACATAGCTTGAGAAAGATTACAAAAGAAGTAGTTTGAAGGATTATCTTAGAAAAAAAAAAAAATACTCAAGCACACAAAAATTATCATAAGTACACCAGACGGGAACCTACAGGCACTTAAAACAAAATATCCTATAGGATAAAAAACATAAAGACAGAAAACAAAGTTAGGTATTCGGAGTGCTGCATATGCTCAAAATATATGAAGATGAAAATAGGTATTCAATATACAATGCAAAAAAAAAAAAAGTCCTGAATTATTAAATCCATACTGACTTTCTCTGAGTGATGCTTGCTCGTAACAGCTACTTCAGTGACGCTTTCTAAAACCGATGAAATAGTCACAGCTTTACTACCTTATTTTATGCTGAAAGAATTGTAGCTCAGTGGCATGTGAAATAATTTTAATATTTGTACCACTGAGAGACATGGCCAGTGTTCTGCTACTACAAATGGTTACATTTAGTAGAAATTCACTGGTGATAGGAATATTGGTGGGCTTTGAATGCATATGTAAATAATGAACTCAGAGTGTACAGAGCTGTCGATTTCTGGAAATAAATCACATTCTGAGTTATTTACTAAATTAACTTTACTTCTCTATATAAAGAAATGTTATATTTCTGAGATAGAGATCTTTACTTTTTTTTCTTTTTTTTACATTGTAACATACATATAGCTGTGAAACACATGGAATATAGACTCTGATAAATTTGGGATAGTTTGGCAGATGTTTTTCCCAACTGTAGGGAAAAAAAAAAACATATTCTGAATATGATGTTTTTAAAAATAAAATCATGGGCAGAAAAAGAATATTTTTCTCAGAAAATCAGATCATTTTGGGAGTGAAATAAGGTAGCCATCAACCCTGCCTCCAGAGTATGAAACACACAGAGCCTTGCTGGAGGCCAAGTGTGCCACCGATGCCCAGGGGTGGCAGGGTGGCCCCAGAGCAGACCCTCCTGGCCAGGCATCAGGAGTGTGCCAGGATCCCCAGCCCTGCAAGAGGATGGGGTTGCCCAGGGCATCCCCATAGCATCTGCTATCAGCAGCATGGCCACCCCTTGGTGGGACCTGGGGCAGTGGGACCGTCAGCGTGCATCCATCCCCTGGAGCTCAGCCTAGGGTCCAACAAGGGTTTAACCTGTCTCCCAGAGCACTTCCCTTTTGGCAAACATGCATTATTCCCACTGGAAAGCTATTTCTTATAGAATTCCCAGCCGGCTGTAATCAGCAGTTATGGCTACTTCCTTCCAGAGGTTGTTTTCTACAACAGAGCATTACAGGTTGCAAGGCTTGTGACAGATGTGTCTTTAACATCTATGGCATGCCAGGCAACTGCTTTTTGCCCATGCATGCCAAGCTGTGCAGGATCAGCTGTTCATTTTTCTTCTGCCACGTTTCCAAAGCAAGTGTGTGCAGCTATTACTGCAAAATACACCCCTGCCACAAAATAACATAGTAACAATAAGAAAGTGTCACTGCCTTTCACACAGTATACTCTAAGGTTATTAGGTTTTGCTCATTGATGGAGCCAAACTAGCTTCTGATAGAAATTCACAGACTTCCACGGGGTGTTTTGTTTTGTTTGTTTGTTTGTTTTTACATTAGGCAACAATTAATTTCATGGTGTTTATGAGCTGTTAAAAATAACTATAGCTATTTTCCTCTTTCCTACAGTCTCAATTTTCTGCAAAGGATATCACATGAAAATATAGTGATATAAATCCAGATGAACCCGCAGACACATTTATTCATGATGCATTTTAAGATCTTAAAGCACATATGCAATGCAGCTCATTAGCTTTCTTTTCAGTGGTCCTGAGGCACAGAGCAACAGTTTACTGTACTGACGTACTGTACAATTTGCTTTTTGCCAGTTCTCAAAAATCAACTGAGCCTATGTAACCAAAATTGAAATTATACCCTTTTGGTTCGCTTCTTTTTATCTGTCTATTTGCAACATGTACTTACTGCAATACTCTTGTTCTACTCTCTGGGTATTGATCATCTCTCTGAATAGTTCTTACCCAAGTTGTGTATTCCTTTCAGTGACTGGCGTAAGCTGTACCCAGCATGGTGACTGGTGTTGTCTGCAGTTAGAAATTCATCCTGTAGCAATGCCTACCAGCACTAACCTCCTGGGGCATGTATATTTGACTACAGGTATAGGTAGGATTAAAGTTAGCTATGTTTTAACTCAGTGGGATCTGGCAGATCATTTCTTGCAATTCCAAATATGCCTTCAAGACTAGTTAACATGTTTCAAGAACTGGTATGAGATTTTTGTTAGCCTCTAACTTGGCATTGGTTAGATATTTCCAGAAGCCTAACCAAAGTTGGTACAAGATGACAAGTTGCATTCAAACAAACAAACAAACAAAACCAACCAACCAGACAAAAAAGTGCTGTGTCCTTTCTTTTCTGTTTTCTGCCCTCTGGTAGATCAAATATTATAATACACCATCAGTAAGAAATACTGCCCATAATGTTGGCTGAAAGGGGCAAGGGAAGGACTAGAAGAGAGAGGAAGAAATTTAGAGTGCAGAAGACACCTGAGTGCAGCCTCTGAAAGTGTGTGAGGAAGGGAATGGGTGGGAAATGGTTTCAGCCCCAGCTCCCTTTCTTTTAATTTAAAGAATTGAGAAAGAGGTCATGGTGCTTTATTCAAAACTCTTCCAGTCATCGACTGGCTGTTTATCCATCAGTAGCCTCAATCTTTGACAGAGGAGGTTAGTCGAAACAGCCATGATCCTCCTATTTCTTTCACAACCTGCATTTATGAAAATTCCTGATCAGAGGGGAAAAAATCCTTTCTAAATATTCTGAGTCACAAGCCTCCATTCAAACGGCTCACTTCAAAGTTGTAGCATCTTTTTATACAGCAAGAGACTTTTTTTCATTTGGAAGAAACTACTTTGGTGCCAAAAAGCAGTATTGAATACTTGTCCCACATTGCTTCCTGAGCGGGGCTGTTTCAGGCCCACAGCCACCACTGAGCTTGCAGCACCTGGTGTTCTGTGCAGTTGCTGAAGGACAGTATAAAAATCCATCCAGTGCAGGACAATTACAGTCACCCTCCCGTCCAGCCTGGATCCCTGTGCATTCTGGCTGTGGCTTATAATATTAGCAAAATAAAAATTCTTTCTAGATAAGCTGTTATTTAGAGAGAGCCTCCCTCCTTGGGTCTCTCTCCAGCTCACTGCCTCATCCCCTTTCCAGCCCCTCCTCCTCCCTGCCCAGACACATTCCTTCCCATCCCCTCCCACACCCCAAGTGAAGGGCTCAGAGCAGGCGATGGAGCACCTTGGTCCCCAGCACACGTCCCTGGCTGGCCCTGCTGTCCAAAAACCTCCACAGGAGCCTTGGGGCTTCATGCATCAGAGAATGGCTCTGAAATATACTCAAATGTGGTGTTATCCATACGTTGAAAAGAGTTTTCTTTATCTGAAGGAAAATATTTATCATTATTCAGGTAAGCCTTCCTTAATGTTTTTATTACTCTGTTTCCCACCTTACAAACAGCAAAGAGAGTTAAACTTTCAGACAACACTAGATACAGGACAGGAAAAGCAAACACTGACTTGTACGTGCACAATTCTTAAGGATCTGCCTCTTGTTCTACAAAAACAACCTTCTGTTATGAAGCCTTAGTAAGTCTTGATGATGTAAACTAAAGGTTTTGAGTCCCTTGTGGGGATGTGAGGAGAGCAGACACCTTCCACACAGCCCTAGACCCACAGCTGAGATTTTATTCATCCTCTCTGACTCAAGCACACAGGGGCAAAGCCTAAAAACTTATTAACAGAAGACAGATTTATCTAGGCATTTCCCATAGGGTCCACAAGGTGCTCAGCACAAGATGACTGCAAAGCAGTTCACAGAGGGACCAAGAACCCAGAGAAGGCACCATCCTGCAGACACAGTACCACAAAGAGCCACTCATGAAGGACACAGCCTAGACACTGCAAAGGCACAGGTTGTCCCCAGACATCCTTGTGCCACTGCTACAGCTGGTGTAGTACAGGAGGACTGCAAGCATTCCTCTGGGAGACCCTTCTCCAGCCAGGGCCTCAGCAGTGCCATGCTGGGTGTCTCCTCTTCCCACAGGCCCTTGCTCCGGAAGGCTGTCCATGGGTGTTGGTTTTCACTTCCGAAGTTGAAACATTTCCTGAAATGCTGTCAAAACTTGTCGTCACTAATTAGGTCAGACTGGCTGGAGCACTGTGTAGGCTCCTCCTGAAACCTCACCAACGTGTCTTAACCAGCATCCTTTCATTCTTGGTTTTGTTTTTTTTCCCATGTCCAAACCCAAGCCATACTGACAAATAAAAGTGAACTCCAAAACTCACTCTAACTTTTGTCCTAATGTGGCTTTGAGCCAAAGGCACAGAGTGCTTTAATCCACTTCACCATCTATCCCTCTGGGGGTTCATAACTCAGCCATGAATGTTTGTTTTGAGCTGAAACTTGTAGTGCAGGTTCTCCACCAAAGAGCCGCAGCAGGGCGGTGGGCAGCCGCTCTCTGGCAGGCACCGCAGACCCGCAGAGCATGCGGCAAGGCATCAGTGAGGGACGGGGGGGAGAGGAAAGGCAGAGCCTATCTGAAGGGAGAGAGGTGGGAAACATCAGTGTTGGTATCAGTGTCATCATAATCCCAATTATAATAGTGTCAGTGCGACTGGTTTGCATTTCTTTAGACCATTTTCGTATTTGTGAGAATACATTTTTCACATCTTTGCCAGTTTTATGCAGATTTTTATAATGCAGAATAAGATACGAACATTGCACTTGATCTGAGGTCCTACCACTAGGCTGCCTGTGTCTCAGGCTTTATGGTGTGGGTTTTTTTATAAAGCCCTCATGAAGAATGCAAATGCCATCCCCAGTTTACAGAAGAGGAACTGGGGTCCAGAGAAGCTAAATGACTTCCCTGAGGCCAGATAGAGTATCTTAAATAAATCAAAGAATGGAAATGTTTCACAGAATCCAGATCACTGAGTCTTGTGGTGGATTCCCAAGCATGGGTCACTGAGATGTGAGTTATGACCTTTACTGGCTAAAAGGTAAAATTAGACATCCTTTTCTTGGAACACAAAGTCCAATATATATATGTCATGTTTACCAACAGTTTTCCTCGGTTTTGATTTCTGCAGTTACATCTTCAATCTCTTTTAATGCAAAGCTTGGTGGAATTATACCAATAATGGACCTAATGAAAGATTTTCCATTTCTAAAATCCTTTTTCTGTTCTGACATGCACCTTCAACACACATCATATTTGAACAGCTCTCTTGTTTTTCTTACCTAGCTACTGTTTTCTTTAGGAATCCTGCCATGGGTAACGCTTAGTTAATCTGAATTTTGAAACTCACGAAGGAAAACAATCTTTATAACCTATTGCCATTCATATACCGGTATACCTGACACTATACCTGATCTAAGGTACACCACCAAAGACTGGTGCAGCTGTACACATGGTAAATAATGTTTTATTTAACATGCTTGTATCTAACATGTGTAACATTTATTTAACAGGGGCACGGTCACTCAAGCCTTAAATTTCCTCACAATTTTTTGATTGATCCAAGCTGCTTGATTAGCAGCAGGGACCAAGTTTCAGTGCAAAAGTACATGGAAAAAAACATATTCTTCATCAAAAACTACTGACGAGGCAGTGTGAGGATAGGCATGATTAAGCAAGTGTGAGAATGTGAATAGATGAGAAGTTGAGGTGTTCTTGGAAATGCAGCTCTCAGTGCACAACGCTGCACAAAGATCTGCCCACTTAATTCTGGATGAGAGAGCATTAAATGATCAATCAACAGCTCACCCACACAGCCATTTACCTTCAGTGGAAAAAGGGACAGAGCTTGCATGAGAAGAAGAGCCGCTTATTCAGGCAGGCAGTTGCAGAAGCTGGGAAGCTGAAGGATGAACAGTTCTGATGAGAAAAACACATCCCAGTTTCCCACGGTACCTTAGTGTTGTCTGCGGCAAGCTGTAGGAAACAGTCTGACTGGCACAGCCTACATCGTTCTGTGCTTTGTACCAGAAAATGGCCACAAAAAGGTGTCAAAATGACACAACAGCCATAACCTGCACAGGCTGTTGCAGCAGAATACAAACACAGGGTTTGCAGTCCCCTTTGTTGTAAGTCCTCATCACACTCCCATCAGTACACAAATAGCAACACTTCATATGTGGCCACACTGGTGAGGCATGTCTCTGGGCCATCCAACTGCAACTCTGACTTCCTGACATCAGCAAGCCCACTTTAAGCCAAATCTGATGCACAAGACTTGTTTTTGTGAGATGCCATTTAGCAGACCAAAAACACGACAAGTGGTCACTCCCACTTCTTGAGTTGCTGAGTCATTAACAGGAAAAACAGACAACGATTCACCATATAGGCATAAGATGGGTGCATTGCAGTGGCGATGCTGTGCCTTGTAACCTGTTGTGCCACAAAGAAAAATCATTGCATACTTTCTAAAAAGTATTTCACTACATGTTAATGACATAAAAGTTCAGAAAGCTCATTGAGATACCATCATTAATGGCTGCAGATGACCCACAAGACTGAGACTTACAGATCCTCATATATAGGTACTTTGCACTGCAGGCACACACACCAGTGTACCATTGATAAGCACAGATGTGTAAAGAGTTATAGGAGGGTCATCTTAGGAATATTAACTTAAACTTCTTGAAAGGTATGCTGGCGTTTCAAGCACGTCTGAATGCACACCTGATTTCTACATCTTACTCTGCCCCATTCATGGCATTGCAAAAAGTGGCTCAGCTTTGCTGTCTCATGTCACTTCACAACCATCACTCCAGCTGAGAAACCGAGCCCACAGGCAGGCAGAATAAGACATTACCTTGGATTCCCTTTGAGATGGGAAAAATGAACAATCATCAAGCCTAGTAATAATGTAGGACATCAAAAGATGCCTCAGTAAAGGTCACGCATCTTACCTGTCTTCTCATTTCCAAAGCCAAATTAGCACAAACATTCTTTGAAGTACCAGTGTTTATCCAGGAGCTGCTAAATCATCGCTGGGTACCAGTAAAGATCTAATGACTAAGCAAAAGCATTTTGCACCTCACTTCATCCATGGACATTGCTTTGAACACGTGCTGTAGTCATGGAGTGTGCTCCAGTCTGCTGGTGCCCAACTACAGAAGAGGACTTGTGAACCACCAAAGAAAAGCCTGTCTGGGAGAGCCTTCAGGCCACAGGATCACACACGGGCAGTCACAACCTGATTGTCAGCACAGGCAATCTGTCACCTACCCCCTCTGTCACCCGTGTTTATCTGGCAGCCGGTCTGCTTTTCATTAAATGGCACGGGAGCAACACAAGTTGATCTTGCACCCAGTTCTTGGAATCCTCTGTCTAGTCCTCCTCCACACCAATGTTTTCATGAAAGAAGCAGATAAAAACCCCAAACAAATTAAAAAAATAAATACTTGAGAGACAAAAACAAGGGAACAGCTACTGGTGAAACATCTCAGCTCTCCAGCTCCCAGGAACCAACATTTGCTCTTCCCAGTGGCCCTCTCTGAATGCAGCAGCGTGACTTTAACATACAGTGGGACTTGGCGCTCTGGCTTTTTTGGTGTTTTTCTCTTTCCGATTATTAAATGTGTTTGCTTCTCCAATATTTGTCTCTTTGGTCTAGAAATAGCACAGAAATAGCATTTCAGCTGAATGAGAACACGCTGACTTCTGATGTTTTCTACAATAGATGGGTTGATGTGAATATGAAAGATGATGTACTTGATTTGCTTCGTTTTTACCAGCCTCTGAGGAGTTTAATCTATCCAGAAAAGAAGTGTCTGTCTGTTTGTTTTTTTCCCGTGTGACTGTCAGTTCATCATCTTGTAAGACAGTTATTCTAAAACCAAAAAAGTAGAATTCATAAAGCAACTTGACGAGTTTTACTCATCCTATATGTAGTCAACTTCCTCCATAAGATTATGCTGAGATATGTTAAACTGGCCAGCTACCTTCAAAAAGGTGACACCTGGATTCAGTGCCCAGACTTTGAAAGAAGTTTTTCCTTCTGCTTACCAATATTTACTGGATTTAAACTGTTGGATTCAGCTTTATAAAACTGGCCTAAAGCAGCACATGTTTACATCATGTTTACTTACAAATGTAAGCTTATTTTGCATACTTCCTAAGACTTATTTTCACTCATTTTATTTCCCAGAGGAAAGATGGAAAACATGCTTCAAACATCACACAACAGAAAGATTTCTCAGGCTACGTTTTCTTATTTTTATAAGGGTTTTTTAAAATCCTCACAGTGGGAATGTTAAACACTCAATATTATTAACAAGGATGGTCCTGATTCACTGATAGGTGGAGATAAGTCTGATCAGCACAGGAAAAGCTGTAAGATGGTCCAGAACTACGGGTCTTTTGCTCGATGATCACCAGCAGCCAGACCCCAGAGAGCCATGGCACCTCCTTACACACAAGATACCATCCTTTACCTGAGGGAACACCAGTTGCAACCATTCAGCTTTGAGGTTTTCTGTGAGCCAAAAAACCAGAAGATAAATTTAGTTCCTGGTACCTCTAGCTCAGATTCTAGTAAATACAGCCTTTCCCTGCTTTTATCGGACACACAAAGCCCCAAGTGACATAAAAATATGTAAGGGCATAAAACAAATGGATGTTGAGCAAGAGCTTCTACTTTTCTTCCCTAGTCATATGAAGATAAGGTGACATTCAATTACATTAAAAATTGGCAGCTTTGACTAAAGAAGGTCCTCTTTCACATAATTAATGGATAGAAGTCCTGGCCCCAGGATGTCATTGAAAAGAAGTGCTACTCCTTGACTCTGATGCATCTGCAGTGATCTGCACACACTCAAAACCTAGCCCTAGAAATGCAGTCATCTCGCTGGGACTCCCTAGGATCAAGGGTCTGCAAGATCCAGGGGTGATTCTTTGAAGGGATTTTATAGGAAAAGAACCAGAAAAAAATACCTCCTTTTACACATGAAATGTTTGCTACATATGACATCTGTACAGCAATCATGAAGATTTAATTCACTAGCAATGAGTGACGTGGAGTTTTTCACAACCAGTAGAGTACTGAGAACTCTTCTAGAGCTAGGGGCTTCATTGCTAATGATTTAAGAATTTAGGATGATTCCTACTTTTAGACATTTACCAGCTACAAAATCTTACGTTCTACATTTTTATTTCCATCGTGGCCTGCATTTTTTCCATTGACTTTTTGTGCTTATTTTGATGACTGAAAATCACCTCAGACACTCACTTTGAGTAGCACATTGGCAAAGTTAATAATAAAATAAACATCTCCCGTCAGGTGGATTTGAAGGAAAATACTGAGTATAACTTTTAAATATACTCAGTATATACTTTTTGAAGAAATACTGAGTATAACTTGTGATTAGGGACAATAGGTAAATAGTCCTGGTTCCTTAGACACTGACAACTTTTTTGCCATGTTTTTAACAAACATATTCAGCCACATCTAATTGCATAATAAAAGCACCATCTTCAACAGGTCACCTTAGAAGTCACCCATGAAGCTGTCCAACTGGGTACCCTAGGACCCAGAACGGTATGAACTGAATATTGTCTACAGTTAGACAATAGGCCTTCATTTCAAACTTTATAACAGAAGGAGGTCCCTCAAAAATTGCTTGCATTGAGAAAACCAATGGGGGAAATGCAACAACAGGTGGATCTGTCCAAATTGCAGCACAAGTGCACCAGAGCTCTGGACAGGGACTTCTTTTCAGAGTATACGAAATACCAGCCTAGAATTTAATTTTGTAGTTCAAGTAACATGAAAGTACTGGACAGCACAGGTTGGCTAAGAAGAGGACCAGATTATGCTGGCTATCTGTGCTAGGTACCGCAACTACAAAACTTGGGCATACTAACAGTTTTATCAGGTGAGACCAAAGCCATGTTTCACCCAATGTCCTGCCTCAAACAGCTGTTCTAGCAAGTGCCCAGGGAAGAGTAAGACAAGGAACAGCTCAGGTATAAAGATGTTCCAGCTTGGTTTAAGCAGCTTAATATTATTTTAATTTATACTTGCCCCTCATAGAGATTCAACCCAGTGATTGAAATTCTAAAATACACCAAATACACACACAAAATGCACCCAAGTCAAGATAAGCACCAGAAAGTTAGGATTTCCATATGAATTAAAGCACTTTATCTTTTGAGGTTTGCATCTCACTATTTATAGCACAGCTAGGTGGGTCCTGGTCTTAAGCATATGAATAGTCCCATTCACTACCACCGCTCAGGAGAACTAGGACCACAACATCTTTCACTGTCTCCTTCACCATTAGCAACTGCAAGCACCGAGGCTGCTGAACAGATACCACTATAGCCCACAGCCTGATCCTGATCTCAGTTTATGGTGGCAAAGCATGGGTAAACCCACGGCAGTGGGACTAAAACAGCTGTGAGCTAAGTGGGATCAGGATCAGATCATCTGCTTACAGCCTCATTATGTTTCCAAAACATTCTCTGATGGGGCTGAAATTTTCCATGATTGATCTCTGGCCAAAGGCAACTCTTCTTTTCTTTCTTTTCTTTTCTTTTCTTTTCTTTTATTTTCTTTTCTTTCTTTCTTTTTTTTTTTTCTTTTTTTTTTTTTATTATTTTTTTTTCTTCTAAGTATAAGCAAACCCTCCATTTTTGAGAGAGTATGTTGGTAAGAGGGCAGTGTAACCGTGTGAGGAACAGTTCTGTAACCCACAGCCTTTTTGTTCAAGTCTTTGCATCCTCAAGGTACAAAATGTGATTTATTATCATAAGATAGTGAATTGCTAAAGAAGGAGAGAAAAAGTGCTATTGGACAAAAATACTGATTTTTGTCCCGCTTCTTAGTCAAACACCGCTCCTGCATACATTTTTCCTGTAATTTTATGTGTTATGCAACAGTGGAAATCAGAAAATAACCATTACACAGCTGTTTATAGAATGGGAGCTGATAAACCTGACTATACAACAAATAAATCTTTCTCTCTGTAGTTTCGAGAATGTAAGAGCATCCTTCTGCTTTGCAGAGCCTGTGCAGGGGTCTGACCCATAGGTCCCACATCCAGGAGAAAGAGCAAGTTCAAAGCTACAGACCAGGACAGAACCAAAGAGAGCACCAGCTTGTTTGCAAGGGAACAGTTTACATATCACCCCAAAAAAGCACAGACCCACTTAAAAAAAATGTGTTACTGTTAAAAATATACTTTTTAAAAGCTACAAATGCATAGTCAGTGTTTGCCACAGACTTTTGGATAAATACTTCTTTACTAACTCAAAGCAGAAGATGGAGAGGCTACTTTAGTTTCTCCAGGTTTTTGTTTCCAGCTCAGTGGTTTCTGCCTGAGAGCAGCCCAGATTCCCCGTGAGGTCAGCAGCCATTCAAAATCGCTCCTGCTCCCGAGGACCAGCCAAGCCTCATTATATTTCTGTGCAAACATCCTCCCAAAATCGCGGCTCCACTGACAAACAGTTTTGCACAGCAGAAAACAACAGGGTAAATCACACCAAGCTCCAAGTCGCCACTTCAGAGTTTCCAGTGAATCTATTAAAAGCATCTACCAGTGCAAAGGCACAAAATCGTTCAACATAACAAAAGCAGGCAATGTCAGTCAGGGCTATGTGTTAGTCTAAGAAGGTGCTTCAGGATCTACGTGAGGGTCAGTTTGATAAGATGGTCTCACATACAATGATTTTCAAACGTGCATGGCATGGGCCCAGCCCTGTCTCAACAGCAGCATGAGTTGTTCAGCAAAAAGGTTGGTCTACAGTGGGAATCTAACAAAGAAGGGGAAAGAAAACACCTTACGACACAACGGGAAGATCTAGAACTGCTTGAAGAGGAGGTCTCATTTCATGTGTTTCACTTACTTAGCACATGTATATCTAAAGGTAGAAATTACATTACGTTCACAGCAAACCTACATAGTGTATGGCTGACACCACAACACAAATACTGTCATCTGGGAGGTATCAGTGAAGCAGCCTTATACCTGGCAAGATAACTTATCAGTCACAAACTAGCCTGTGAAATATCAGGCCAATCACTCACCTGCCCCACAGGGCCACGAAGCAGGACTGTCTCAGATGCCTGTATCCCAAAATCCCTGCCTCACCTGGAAACACAGAACCATAAAATCATTAAGGTTGGAAATGGTCTTCAAGGTCATCAAGTCCAATTGTCTACAAAACATTCTCATGACCACTAAACTATGTCCTAAAGTGACACATCTGGATAGATGGTTTTTGAACAGCTCCAGGGATGGTGACTCCATCACCACCCTGGGCAGCCTGTTCCAAAGCCTCACCACTCTCAGTAGTTTTTCAGTATATACAACCTAAATCTCCCCTGGAGCAACTTCAGCCTATTTCCTCTTGTCCTATCAATAGTCACCTGGGAGAAGAGACCAACACCCACCTCACTACAACCTTCCTTCAGGGGCCCGCCAAGGCTGGACGTCCCAGCCCCATGAGGCAAGGGACACTCTGAGGCCCAAGCCTCCCTCATGCAGGAGAGACACGCAACGAGACTGACGTTCCGGCTTCCAGCCCGCGCAGAGCCAAGTACCGGCGGGGGCCGGCTCTGTTGCCGGGCGCTGGTCTGAGGCGGGCAGGGGGTTCCCGGAGCCGGGGCAGCCCGAAGGAGAGCGGAGAGACCTGGCGGGCAGAGGCTTGAGAGGCCGGGGCGTTGCCGGGGCAACCGCAGGAGGCTGAAACGCGACGAAGGCGGCAGCGGCACCGAGAGCGCGAAGAGCGAGGCCGCGGCCTCCTCAGAGCGAGCGCGTGAGGGGAGCCGCGAGCCGGGCGGGCGGGAGCAGTACCAGCACCACCAGTACCACCAACAGCACCAGCAGCAGCACCAGCAGCAGCAGTGGCGGTGGCTCCTCTGGCAGCGGGACACGGGAGCCCTGGTGGTGGTTGTCACCCTCTCAGGAGGAGCCCAGCCACGGGCTGCAGCCGGCAGAAAGTCCTGCACTCGACACTCGCCAGGGTGGATGTGGGAACCCAGACGGAGCAGCTGCAGAAACCCGCGGCTGACCAGTCTGCGAATCTGGTCTGTTGACACACGGCTCCACAGCTGGTGTCACTGCAGCCTTTTTTTTTTTTTTTTTTTTTTTTTTTTTTTTGTCGGCGGGGTGACCTGTCCAGCACCGGGCTCGCCACCACCAAATGGCAGACACCTTTCTCAAAGTGGGAAGAGAGTCTCCAGGCTTCCTAGAGAGGCCCTGGGTGTCACTTGTGGGGCACCATGCCAGTGTTTTTGAGAACCAGAAGGTCTTCCACCCCTCAAGGGAGAAAACTGAGTGCTCAACCCCCTCTCTGAAATGCTCATACACCAGTGCAGCAGGAGGAACTGGAGATCTCTGTGTGGTTGCAGGGCCATGAGCTCATTGCAGTTACTGGGCCATGGTGGGATGGTCATGTGACTGGAACGCTGTCATGGATGGCTCTGGAATTTTGAGGAAAGAGGCCAGCAAGGCGAGGCAGTGGAGTTGCTCTTCATGTGCGTAAACAGCTGGAATGCACTGACCTCTACCCAGGACGTGTTGAAAGCTTATAGGTAAGAAATAAGGGGCATGCAAATATGGGTGAAACTGCTGCGGGTGTCTAATACAGACGACCAAACCAGGAAGAGGGTGTCAGTGAGGCCTTCTACAGGCAGCTGGGAGTAGCCTCGAGACCACATGCCTTGGTGCTCATGGGTGATTTCAGTCACCCTGATATTTGTTGGAAAGGCCACGCAACAGGGCATACTCAGTCCAGAAGGTTCTTGCAGTGTATTGAAAATAATTTATGACAGGGGGGTTGGACTCGATGATCTCCAGAGGTCCCTTCCATTCTATGATTCTGTGATTCCCCACCCAAATGAAAAGAGGTGACCTCCAGGTGGGGAGCAGGAGTTGGGACATCTGCAGGCATGGCACAGGGTGGCAAAGGTTGCTGGGGGCAGGGGGTGGCTGCCTGGGCAGCGTGGCTGATGGCAGAGGTGTGCTGCAAGACAAGCAAGGCTGGCTGCTGCCCACAGTGCTCAGTGGGGACAGCCAGTGTGAGTGAGGGAAGAAGTGGCTGCCTAGTCTGGGGGGTCTGGGGAGATGGGGTACTGCTCCTGTGGCATAGGTTGCTGCTGGAGTCCTGAAATCATGCTCAGCCCTTGTCAGCAGCAATTCTGGGCAGTCCTGACTTGTGTGCTTTATGCCAAGGGAGGGCTTTGTTTTATGATTCTGGATTTCATCAAGAGTCCTTCCTCAACTCCAAATTTAAGCCTTTGCCTTCTGTCGGCAAGCTGGGGAGAGGTGCCTCCTCTGCCGCAGGGACACGGATTGGGTTAAGGCAGAGAGGCACAAAAATAGTGTGGCAGTGGGTGACCACAGAAGCACCATAGTTAGACATGGTTTGTTTAGTGCCAGAAGTATGCAAGTCACTTTGCCAGACAAGAATCTTCCTCCCAGAGAGGCTCCCAAAGAGCCTATCATCAGTTTTTTAAAGTGTTTGCAGTTTGCTGGCTGAAGCTTTCCACTGGAGTTGGTCTTGCCTAGGGGCTGTACACTTGCAGGGTTGGAAAACATAGTGTTGATGTATTCTTGCCAAATTCAGCTTGTTCCTTGGATTGTTTCCTTTCTCTAATCACTGTTTATCTTTACATGGGCCAGATTGGCCCATTTCTTCCACTCTTTCACTAGTCTCTATGACAGATATATGATCTCCGAAATTCTTCCTTGGCTGACCACAGTTCATTCATCAGGGAATAAATTTATCTCTTAGTTGGGCAATTAGTAAGCACTCAGTGAATTTCCAAAGGCATTTCTAAGACCTCAGGCACCTTGGATTTCCAGGTGTCACACAAGTCCTACCCTATGTGTATCCAGGCTTCTCTTTTAGCAAAGCATCTCTGATCAATAGCCCACAAAAGCGCTGTACCTTCATCTCTTGGAGAGGAGTCAGCTCCTCCCCACTCCCCTCGACTTTGGCAGGCAGCTAAAAAAAAAAGAGCTACCCAAAACCTGCCCTCATCTGTGTTTCTAAGCAGGGATTTTCACTGAGCAAACTGCATCTGGGATTTCTACTCTCTTTCTCATGATATTTGTTTTCTGTCTATTCACCTCTGTCACTTCTATACTCCCAGGCCCATTTGCTTAATGTTCTATTATTGTTGCTTACATTTCAGTATATACTCCACTCCGAACAGGTAAGAGTGAAAGATTACTGTCCCTTTTTACAGATAGACAAGTGAGGTAGTGAAAAAATGAGGTTATTTCTTCACAGTCTGCAGCAGAGCCACAATCCCAGCCTTGGTCCTGTGAGTTCAGTACCCCGACTGTAATCCTATAATTTTCCACCTGAACCCATTCCAGCTCTTACTGATTCTGAAGGGATGGATGAATGTGCTTTAACGGTACCTCTAGCTGCCTGGGACAGCAAAGGCAATACTTTTACACAGAACAGAGGGGAAATACTGGCAACTGAAACACTGGGAGGCAGATTCATCCCTTACATAAGTGAAAGCAACTCTGTTTTGCCAAGTTTGAATTTGCCTCTGTATCCATAGCATTGCATTTTTAAAAAGTTCTTCTGGCCAGAATGAAAAGGGGTTTGGTAACCCAAAGAAACCATAAAGCCCAGCTCCAAACTGGCTATAACACAGCCGGCTGCCATCTATGACAGCTGGAGATCATTGGGCTGCAGACCCAGTGCCAGCACGCAGATCCATCACCCACTGCCCCCCGCAGGGATGCAAGGACCATCGCCAGACTATTCCCATCTTGCAGCCAGAACCATGAGGCTGAAGCAGCTCTGCTGCCGTCTCATGCTGTGCTTCTTCTGGCCTGCCTCCCTCGAGAGCCTGCTCTCCACCACCGGGAGCGGAAGCCAGGGCTGAGCGCAGCAGTGATGCACAGGGCCCCGTGTGCTTCGCTGTGGGAATTTTCACACATTAGCCTCTGCGGAACTCCCACTTAGAAATAAAAATCGCAACTTTGGGGCAAAAAGTATTTGCCAAGACCCCTTAATTGGATGAGTTTGTGTTCCATTTCCCAGTGGCTGTGTAGTATTTTTATATACCATTTCTAAACTTCCTCTCAAGCACATATGTAAGGTTTGGGTGTGCAGATCCTTAGGGAAGAAGAGCGCTGTGATTTGATAAAAGTCTTGCAAATACCGCCTGTGTAATACAGCACACAGGGTGGTGATGTCCACCCAGCTGGCACAAATGGGTAGACTCATGTCATTGCCAGCCACGAGTTACACTTCATTCAAAACGGTGACATCAGCTCGCAGGCAGTGAAGACAACAAAGTTTGCTTGGGACATCTGAATGTGCTGTCTTGAAATCCTTATAATGCGTTGTGTTACTCAGACCTGTGCTTCTCTTTATGTAAACAAAACAACTAAACCTACTTTTAAATAACCTTATTGTTCATTTTAAAATAAATATGCAGTTGATTCTATTTTAAGGGCCTTTATATAGCCCCCTTTCCATTTTCCACAATAAGGCACAAATGCAGCATATATACAAATGTGACACCATATACAAAACACAAACTTCCAGCCAACACAAGACTGTAATACAGAAAAACTCTGACTTTCCAGAGGAATAAAAAAGAAGGATGCTGGGCCCTGAGGTGTTGAGGTAACAAAACCTCTCTGCTGACCTTGAGCAAAAAGGCCGTCCTGTCCTCTGCCCTGCATCAGCTTCAGCCAAATTCAAAGATTACACAGATGGTAACATGTCCCTTGTCCACAGCTCATAACCAAAAGACTACACCCTTTTGTGGTCATGGTTACACTGGCCAGCACAATATTTCATTTTAGGCTCTAGAGACCTCATGAAAATTGCACATGGTGACTGCTGCATGTAGGAGGAAGGTTCCTATTCCCCATTTCCCCCCTCAGACACCCGCACTACAGACAACTCTATAAAAGGCTACAGTTTTATAAATAAATAAATAAATAAACAAATAATAAATAATAAAAAAAAAGAAACAGAAACCTAGTAAACATTTTGAAGAAATGGTCTAATCACATTCAGTTTCTTCAGTGCTTGCTGGAATAATCATGATGAACTCTGTCAGTGTTAATGGGGGTGTTATAAGTATCTGTGTAGGACTGCCTCTGTAATTCAGCATTAATTAGCTGAATCATTATTTTAGAGTGTTACTGAATTATCTTATAATTACCACCTAACTTGGTGCTTGTAAATGAGGCAACAGAAGGAAATGGCAATTCTTTTAAATGTACTTAAAATTAAGCAGGCATAATAAACACTCCATTCTGTCCTTTTCAGAAGCTTTTTTTTTATCTTCTGTGAGATGTACGGCTAGTACAACTGCTTTCATCTATGCCTTGTAGATTTATTACAATCATTATAACAAATGGAAATGAAGATTATTCAGGTTTATTACCCCATAGTATATCTTTATGAGCATACAGAAAACCATATTGCTTCTTTACCACTGCCTATGAAGGAAAAGAAAAAATCCTGTCTGGGAAAACAGAGTATTGTGATTAAAAAAAAAAAAGATCATTTGATTCTCCTAATATAACTGTTTTGCTAATAACTTATCTGCTCTGATTCCCAACACAATCAGACCTAATTGTTGCTCACTAAGAAGCCTCATTACGCTTTGACTGGGAAGGTAGTTAGGAAATAGCATGTATGTTTTGTTGTCACCGACTCTTCTCTGGAAGTGCTAATTCTGTGGTACAAAGTCTACTGTAGCATATCCCCCTGCATGAAATGTGAAGAAGAAAGGGGGGCAGAAAGGGAGTACATTCGTTGCTGGGCAAATCAGAGAAGCTCATAATGCCTGGTTGGTTTGGGTTCAGATGCTTGGGATCAGCTTTGAATGCTGTGGGCAAGACACTTTGCTTGGATAGTCATATGTTCGTAAGAGACCATTCAGGAGAATTTTTTTGCAAGATTTTCTGCTGGTGCAGACGTGTGTTTATAAAATCATAAAGAGGAGCGCTAAGCAATTCTCTCCTAACTTGCAGACTCTGTCTGGAAAGTACTTTTCGTAAAGAGATTGTCCAGGTCAACAGCTCTGAGGTCTGCTAGACCAAAGGGGAGTCAATGTTGTGCAACCAGTTGTACTAGCAACTAGACATTTCTTGCATGCTTTAGTTTTTCAGGGTGTATTCAGAGATTGCAGCAGGCAGTTCCAGACTGCATTCTCTTACTTATATGCCTTAAGTAGGAGTCACAACATACCTATAGCTCCATTTTGTTAGTATTTTGCAAGCAGAGCTGAGGGCACATTAGCACTCGACTTCTTTAGCAGCTAAGTGATTCTAAATATGAAACAAAAATCAATACACATATATATGAGGAATAGAAATACTTGAAAAATCTTTGCGGTGAACAGATTTTTAGCTGGGCTATCTCAAATACATTGCTTCATCAACACTAAATATTATAGGCCATTTGAAATAATAGTTTATTGTGGATCATTGCTGGTAGGATGTTACTGATCCAGTGACAGTATGAAACAAGAAATCACATTTTGTATCTATGAAAAAAGATGATTTACATATCCTGGCACATTCATTGCTTTGAGACCAAGCCTGTTCTTTATTAGGGTTCACTCTGTAGTTCTTAGAAATGGCAGGATATTACTGTTGTGATTGCTCTTCTCACCAGAATCATAATGGTATTCACTCCTCATAGAGAGCAGTTTAAATTGTGGGAAGAATTGGCAGCAGAGTTAAACAATTTGGTGGCAAATGTAGTCCACAAATAACCACAACTTCCGTGTGGTATGGTTTTACAGGTGACGGGAGAGTGTTACTCTTTCCTTAAGTTTCTCAACCCTCTTAGCCAAGCTAAATCAATTAAAAATGTGTGTCACAGCTTGTCTTCAAAAGCAACTTTCTAAATAGATAGTAGCGGTCCATTATTAGGAAATATAAAGGTCCTGAAAAACAGAATAGAAACCACTTGGAATTGTATATGATGAAAGCCTGAGTGATAGAAAATGTTTCCTTGGAAGGGACTTTGGGAGCTGATCTAGCCCAACCTCCTTCTCAAGGCAGGGCTAACATTAAAGTTTTGTCAGCACCTCAGGATCTCATGTAAGCAAATTTTGCTTAATTGCCAAACTTTCCAAAGCTCCAAATGACAAAGCGTAGCTCGTTGTTCAGCTTACTACCAGAACACCCCCAGTTTGAGTGCATTTAGATTTGTGACTCCTACCTGCACTGCTAATATCAGCACAGGCAGTAGTTTTACGTATTAGTAAGGCTGCCAACCGCCTTGAAGAGCCCACTTACAATTGCGCGTAACATTTCCAAACACTGCAAAACATTTCCATGCTGACCAAATTCTTTGCTTTCATTTTAAAATACAAATTTCAGATGAATTAGCTCGAGTGTTTCTAAGGAGCAAACTGAGGAACAAGCTTTCTGCTTGAAAACTAGTGCCCTCCCATAACTTTGAGGAAAGGGCAAGAAGCTGTGTCAAGTGAACAACTTCTCTGTGCAGGTTTTGTGCAAGTGCACCCACATTTGGTTCAAGGGTGAGCCTTAGAAAAGTTGTGATTGAATCCACTCAGTGTGGACTTGCTGGCCTTTTACAGACATTCTGAGGATGTCAGCCCCATGGAGCATGTCTGAACCTCTCCACACTTTTGGAGAGCAGACTCAAGCTGTGTGGCCGGACAGGACTCAGGCATGTGCCAACCTGCCCACTAGTCCCTGCTGCCAAGGGGATGAAAGCTTGGTCTCAAGGAAGGACTGGGAGGTTGCTGTCACATGCACCATGTTTGCTGCAGGACCTGGATACCAAATGAAGGATGGAGCCTGGGACAGGAGCCCAGGGATGACTGCTGGAGGAACCAGAGTGAGCAAGGCATGGATGGGGAGGCTTGAGAGAGGAGGTGGGAGGCACTGAGCAAGGAGCCCATACTAGGGGCTGGTATCAAGCCTTGGACTAGCCATGTGGGAAAAGCCTGAGGGGTCAACACTGAGAGGGAGTATGGAGAACAAGTTAGAAAAGACAAGAAAGGCAGAGTAATCTGCTCATAAGCTTCTAGGTGGTGCTTCTCACTATGAGTCCTGAATGCTTTGCAAACATCAATGATGTCATTTTTGCAGCACGCTGTGAACTGAGGTGATACTATTATCAACACTTCAAAATGGCAATCTAAAACCTGGAGAGATGTAGGTCCAAAGTTTCTACTATTCTCAGTATCTGTTCTGACTCATGTATTTGTTTTTCTCAGAGAATTTAACACTACATAATATTTCAGGCATTTGAAGTTCATTTGAGATGTAGTTGCTCATATGCCTGAAAACCAGAAGCCATGTCAAGTGTCTGTAAAATAAGGAACACTGAATTAAGAATAACCTGTGAAAAATTTGGTTTAAGCAATTACCCAATGTCGTAATGGGACTCTCTGGCAGAGCCAGAATAAGAACCAGCTCCCACAGTGCAGTGCTCAGCTGAGGCTCTCCATGCTCCAGACTTTCTAGGACACCTTCACTTTCAGTAAGACATCCTAGAAAAGTCTATCAAGAGCTGGTTTAGAAGAAGGAATTTGTCAAGATGGACAGATAATTTTAAAAGTTAAGAGAAGGATAAAATGGTAGGAAATGCTAATAAAATGTTGATGAATATGCTTAGTGTCCCCCACTGCTATATCATCTCACCATAAGGGCTGACTGGTGCTTCTAACTTACTTCAGGACAGGCATGACCCAGAAATCTCTTAGTGACATCTTCCCTGCTCCCATAAGCACAGCCATCCAGAATAAATCTCCTGGGATGTGTTTTTCTTCTCTAGCCCACAATTAAATGACTTCTTCCTTACTGCTTCTTCCTGTTTATGCTTTCCTCCTCCCCAGTGATTGGGCTTGGTGGCTGAAGCCTCACGTATTTCTGCATGGGGTGGCATCCTTCCTTCCCTCCCTCCTTAAAGTTACTTGCTTACATTTTTTTCTGTGTATCTTAATTAGCACATCACCAGCTTTAGGCATCAGGACACTTTCTCCTACTTAAAGCCTTCTTAAAATATGGTCACGTAACTTTGCACATTATGGAATATGAAAACATTTAATGATTAAAGCTCTTTTTAAGGTTTATTCTGTTGAACTTGATGAGATTTTCAATATCCTGCTGCGTTAAATCTCCACATAGACAAACACAACAAGAGGTTTAAGAATGGAATAGTTCAGGCTACACAGTCAGCATTTCAATTTGTTAGATTAGAGAACTGGCCCTGCACCTGCCCTGACTTTAGCACTGAGAGGTTAACTCCAGTTTCAAGGCATTAGCTTGAATGCAAATAAAATATGTTTACTCAGTTAGGTTAGAACATGTGTTGCCTCAGTTGCCTGATAGCCTACATGATACCATGACATTTTTAATGGTGTTGATTCTTGCTGCCAGGTTAAATCTTAAGACAATAACTTTTGGGGTATTTTTTTGTGTGCAAATGCAATTAAAAAAAAAAAAAAAAGTAAAAGTACAATACATTTGTGTTCTCTTAGGTTCATCCTGGGCTCAGCTAAAATGATTTTATTTACTCTTGGGTTGCTTATTAAGAATCTCATTTCAGGAAATATTTTACATCAATTTCACGCTCTTTTGGGCACAAAACTATTTGCCTGTGAGCTGGTGCCATGACCACAAAATCCTTCATTTCTGATTTCTGGTGATCATTTTGTTGGGATTTGCTGACAGCAGCCATCACCAATCCCAGCACCCCATTTTTGTAGAGCACAGGTGCCATTAGCTCTTTGTAGCCCACCAGAAGTAGGCTCATGAAAAAAGCCGTGCCCAGGATTCACCATACCCTTGTAACAAAACTCAAAGGATGGTTCCTCTAAAAAAGTTTGTCTGACAGATTCACATAGATACGTCATTTCTTGGCATCTCTCTGTCAAATTATTTGGCAGTTCTCTCCATATGAATTGTAGCAGTTTAGCTGCAACAATTTCCAGATCAAAGCTGTCAATCACTAGGCAATTCCCACAAGGACGTGCAAAAGGACCTGACTGGGAAATTATCTAAAGCAGCAATAATCTAGAAGATGTGATAAAGAAAAAGAAAAAGGAAAAAAAAAAAAAAAAAAAAAAAAAAAGAAAAAAAAAAAAAAAAAAAAAAAAAAAGAAAAAAAAAAAAAAAAAGCAAAAAATCCCAAAAAATATAGGGTG
>JANIJG010008132.1:0-11758 GCA_024611175.1 Megaceryle torquata | reverse complement strand
AAAAAAAAAAAAAAAAAAAATAAAAAAAAAAAAAAAAAAAAAAAAAAAAAAAAAAAAAAAAAAAAAAAAAAAAAAAAGGAAAAAAAAAGAAAAAAGAGAAAAAAAAGAAAAAAAGGCAAGATGTCCCAAATTATATGGGCTGAAGTTCAATTACTGTTTTCCTTTCCACAGTTGAAGACAGGGAGCTATAATAGCCACAAGATCTGGAGGCAAAAATCTAGGAAGTGAATTGCAGTTCATCTATTTCCTTGGCATTCCTTCCCTTTACAATTAAATATGTTTTTCTTTTCTTCTCTGTTATTCTAAGGAGGCAGTAAACCTCAGCCTAAATGAGCATTTACATGAAAATCAGAGCTCTCCAAGGCATCCACCGAAACTCCTTTAATACAAAATTTGCTTTAATTTGATTTTCTTGCTTGCCTGTGGGAGAGTTTCAATCACATTTGGTATGATTTATAATTGTACACCCCCTCCTCCTGCAGAGGTCATTCCCTTCCCTAAAACTGCATCGTTTGACTAGAAAGAATTCTTTTTACAAGTAAACAGCTCAGCAATCAATATTGTCCACAGATGATACTGAGCATAGTCCAGTTTTAAACAGGGTTTCTCAAATGCCAAAAAACTCACTTTAATCTCCAAGAAATATAATCTGTTTACATCATTTGCAGCCTTTTGGTTGTCATTGTTGAGCTCACTGAATAATCTCTTCTACCTCATCTTATGAAGAATCCAGCTTCATCATACATATTTAAAGCAATCTTTACCTTCCTGAACACAAGTGAATCAGGGAATCATATTCTGTGGTTCTCATTTATTTATCTCTCCACTTCAAAATATAAAATCCCATACAAAGGGATAGGATGTGAGCATCTTCTTATAGACATTTAATCTTGCTTTCATTATATCGATCTCACTTTGTTTTACGAAAATAATCTGCCACATGGTATTGAAACTGTCTCTCAAAGAAACAAATATTTCCTTTAAAGAGGGTATATTGAGGAAATATATTGCCCAAAGTATTAAAAATTAGTATTTAGCATTGTGTTTATACAGATATACTAAGCCTTTACCCAACAGGGAATGATGTGCACCAAAATAAAAGCTGAAGTCAGTAGCAGAAAAGCAAAACTCTAATAATGAACAAAATAATTATTTTTTCTATTGCTCATCAATGCTACGTTAAGCCAGAGTATTACCATGCCTAATGACATACTGAACCCAAAGTAAAAAAACCTGTTTATCTAAAACACATACACTGGGTCTGATTTTCTATCCTCACATTTATGTTCCTCACATTTTGTTGCATGTCTGCATGGTATTACATAAACATACCATGAATTCATACATATATACAGTAAAGTAAGCATTTAGCCACGTTTGCTTCTCTGTCTGCTGCTTGTCTATATATGTGTGCTTGTGTGCCTACTGATGAGATGTATAACTGATAGAGAAGTTAGGGTCTGTATCTTTCAGTCAATATATATCTGCAGGATCTTAGGACTTTTATTTTGTGAGATTCCATTTTCTTACAATCTGAAGCTCTTAAGTCATTATTTAGCTCCCAAACAAACTGATTTTCCAGATTTATCTATCTCAGCTTCAATACATAAACATGGGGGAAATCCCAGGTGATTTCTGCATAGTTCTTTGGTTTTTTTCGGGGAACTTTGGGCTTTATTGTAGAAACAGTGTGCATTATGCAGCCACAGGTCAGCTATTCCACCCATGTTATCGGTTGGCTTAAAAACATTCCCATCCTTTCACTGCAAATGGCAGCAGTCTTCCCAGTATTTTTTTTTTTCTCTTCTTGCTCTTAACAGAATTTCTTTACAAGAAAGATAACAAACTTTTCATGTACACATGGCATGATAAAGAGCAGTGCAGAGGTAGCTAACCTGTCTCCAGCAACCAAGTGAGGGACCAAAAGCATGGTACCTCCTGAGTTAACATATCCTATAAAATAAATTGTTATGCATTTCTCTAATGTATGCACTCTAATTTGCTTTACTTGCAAAAACAGTGGCTATAGTCCAGCTCTGCACAAAGAACACATATATTTGCACACAGCTTCCAAGGGCCACACTCTTTCAGTTGATTGTATTGTTAAAGATGAGGCAGAAAACCACAAAGAAAGCCTGCCGAGCATTAAGACAGGGTAAGAGTTGCAGCCTCTTGGGCTTGAGAAGCTCACATGAGGGGACATTCCCAAAGAAGCTGAAAACACATCATCAAAGATTTTCCTAACCAGAAATCCCCTGCACTACTCAGGAAATCCTGCCAGTCTGCAACAAAATGCTCAGAGCTGTTGGCAACCTGAAGGGCTGAGTGAAACCATTGCATGCTGTGCCAGAGAAGCTGCCTTACTCCATGGTACTTGGGGAAAGGCTAAAACTGATGTAGCCCCCTTCCTGGGGCTACAGCTTTTGGCTGGACAGCTCTAGCTGACAGGACTTCTCAGTCACGCTACTGATCAGTAAATCACTTGTTGGTCTCTACAGGTGAGAGACACTAGAATACGTCATCCCCTAATCAAAGCTGAGTATCAACAATACCGCTATCTGCACGCTGCTCGGAAATGAATGCTCACAGGAGACGGTGCCAGCTGACTCACACTGATATTGAGGGGAAAATCCAGAGAAGTGGTGTCTCCTAATTGTCTGGTCCACTCATTTGTCTAGTCAATGCCTGTCCCTATAATGCACCCCAAAACCTATTATACCAGAGCAGTGGGATTTACCTTAAAACTTCCAGTCTAACTGAAACTGTACCAGTCTGCTCAGTATTGTCCTCCCAAAGTGTTCCTTTGTTATTATATCTTCCTAATAAAGTGAAGCTTCTTGCTTCCAGATGTGTCCACTGCCCTGAGAGTAGGAGGCACCCTAATAGGATCAATGCACAAACTTCATTGCTCTGCAAGTATGCATTGTTGCCTTACAGTAACTTCTGCCCTGCCTTCGATAGCCTTTAGCCATACATTTCTTGTAGCAAGCTTTTCCTGTGATGAGCAATGTTCTGAGCAGCACTCATTTCAAACTGTAGGCATCAGCTGTGGGACAACTCTCCTGTTTTTTGTTTTTTGTTTTTTGTTTTTTTCTTATGGAAAACCCATTGTCCTTGAAAAGAAGATATCCGTTCACCTGAACCAGGGCTATGTCAGAATATTATTAACTTTAAATCCAACAAGTAAAAATAGCAGGGATGCACAGCAATAACTGGAATTGTATTTAGTATTACGTTCTAGCAAGCCCTGAAGCAACATAATTACGTGGCCACTGCTGCATCAAACAAGAAATAACCACTGAACACACTCGAAGGCATACGCTGTCATTTACAGACGCTCTTTGGATAAGATTTGTAACATGTAAGTCTGCAGCCTCCCTCTTCCTTGCAGCTATTACAGAGGTGCAGGGAGCTAGGGAAGCAGAGGCAAAGGAGGATGAGGGAGAGTCATTGCTCTGGTTTTGACAGACTGTCTTTATCTCAGCCACCTCCAACTAAGGTTTTTTTGAACTGCTCTCCCCACTGGTCCATAACAAGAGTGGAGTGTCATGTGTCATTCCTTACCAAGGTCACTGGCGCTGAAGGCACCTTATAAGAAACACCCTTCTCACTTTGTGTGAACCATATAATGTTACCTTTCCACTTGAGGATCGATATATCTTCACCAGTTCTTCCCCACCTTCATGGAAATAAACTTTCAGCATGAGAGTTGTGAATGATTGCCCCTCTATAACAATCCCTAAGGTGATATTCAAAAATTCCTGCCAGTCTCTTTCCACAAAACCACGCTCTTTGAAGCCCCAGACCCAAATTGAGCTAACAGAAGATTATCAAAGGGATGCTTCAAATAAAGGATATTTCAGCTGCCTCCTTTCTCCAGTTCCATGTCTGTCCTATTTTGACCACCACTGTTCTCAACTCTGTACCCCTAGGGCAGTGGTCCTATGTCACATGCTACAGAGATCTTGCTCATCCTGTACTTAGAGGACTGTCTCACCAATGACTCTCTACATCTGCATGTGAAGGGGTCTTAGAGGAAGTGGGACCGGCTTGAGACTGCAAAGAGCCCGCTGTTTTCCTAGCCAGGATGCTGAGCTCCTCATATCAACACTGACACTGGCCCTTTTTCAGTTCAGTGCCTTGTAAAAGTGGAGTCTCTCCCCTCCTGAGTAAGTGTTCCAAGCCCAGATTTCCCAGAGGCTTGTGGTACCTCCCCAAGTACTGCTACCCACCTTAGTAGATACTACTACTAAAACCTCCACAAAGATGCATAAAAAAAATGACAGGCTTTTGTTGGTGTGCTTCAGGTCTTCAGTAGGGCTGGAATGGCTGTCTGGCTGTCTGGACAAGTCTCCCTCTGTGCCATACCATCATTAATAAGGAGATATCACATGCTCATATACATTTTTTTTCTTCACTTTGCCTTTGCAGCCTAAACTGTAGTCATCTTATAATGTCATTACTGCTATGAAAAACATCCCACCAAGTTTCATGTACTCTATAAAGGTCATAGATACCCATTAATTTACACCACATTTGCCTTTTGTTCTTAACTACCCAAATACTTTCTGCATTTTATACATGTTTTCAGGATAATGTGACACCAAATTATTCTTCACTGGCTGTCAAAAGAAGATGCCTTCTTCATACCACCCTGAGTATTTGAAGTTCTCAGTCTGGATTACCTGCAGTCCCTCCCTCTACCTCTTTAATTTACAAATTATCAAACTAGATAGGGCAATTTTGAACACAGTACATAGGGCAGGAGGTTGCATCATCTCTTTTATGAAGTATTCCAGTAATGTCTGGATTCAGAAATTTCTTGCCCATGTCAATTTGCCTCTTTGATTACTCTTCTTTTTCATTTTAATTGGAACTGGCATGGAGAAGTACCTTAGGCTTTTTTGATCCATTACACCTTCAGTCCTAGAAATCATCTTTTCGGCATGTTTGATTAAAGAGGATCAATTAAAGGGGACACTTTGCCATTCTTTGACATAAACTCCTCACTTTTGGTCCCATCTCCTGTTTTAGTTCCCAAGAGTCACGGCACCATTAGAAGATTTTTTTTTTTTTCTGTAATCAAACCGTGATAATTCTTCTTATAATGGTGCAATTATCTACTCTCTTCTGGTTTCACCTTAGCTAGCTCAGTGAGTCATAGACCTTTACATTTACTGCATCTACGCCCACTGATGATCAACAAAGAGCAGTAGTCCCTGGGACTCATTTGCTCTCCACCATGGGTTTGCAAAGAAGCACCTGCTTAGAACTAGACACACTTCAGTATAAGCTCTGAAATAAAAATGCACACACAGAGTGTACTGCCTAATTTATTTATTTATTCATTTGTTTATGTGTCCTAGTAAAAGAAGGTATCATTCTTCCTCTCCTGACAGTATAAGTCATGTTACAATAACTATTATTACAATTATACAAAAGTGGTATAAATACTGCAAATCCAGCCCAACATCTCTAGTTCCTTAAACAATCCTGTGCTTCCTTTCACTATTCTTACACAGTCCTCTTACAGAAGAGAGTAATGCTCAGGACTTGAAAAGCGAAGCTCACCTGCAGGACTAGCATCATGGTGACAAGTGTCTTTTCCCTAGAAGAGAACCAAAGGAACCAGATTAAAAAGATCAGTACCTCATCTTATGTTTAGGAGTAGTCATGTCTTCTGTGCAACTGTTGAACATGAAAGATTTCTGGTAGGCTCATTTTTCCAATTTCAAGCCATGCATAGGGTATGTAACTGAACCACACTGGGAGAAATTCTTGTTTGCTAAACCCTCTATAATGCCTGCCATGGACCAACTTTGACTCTTAAACAAACAAGATTCCCTTCGAGTCCTGGCTAATCTTCCCTTAGAAATCTTGAGAGGTACATAATTTCTACTCTGTGACTGTCTGGGCAGGACTGAGCATGGAATGCAAAAAAAAAAAAAAAAAGGGAAAAAAAAAAAAAAAAAATTTAACATTTTCAAACACTTTCTCGGTAGATTTGTGGGAAAAATGGACGAAGTAACATAAAAAAAAAAAAAAAAAAGGAAAAAGAAAAAAGAAAACATTAAACATTTGAAATCACTTTGATTTGGCCACATTCCTGTCTCTTTCGTGTTTGCTTTCCATGTATATATGAAGGAATGGATTTTGTTGTCAGAATTACTCATGAAAAGCAGAGTTCAAAGTGGTGAGCACATGAACAGCATGCACAGAAGCCAAAATGTAAATGTGCATGTACAAGAATTCATGCCAGAAATTCTTGCACATTCATGGAATGTGACTCTACTGACCAGGCTTGAGCAGGCAAGGTAATGTCAATCTTTGCTGCCAATCCATACAGTAAAAAGTCCCAATAATATCAGTTTTCTAAATTTAGTTCAATAACAAATACATTCAAACATACCACGGTGCAGTTTCCTTCCCCAGACAACAACCAAATGTGTTTTTATTATATGTCATTCATGCTCATGCAGCCATCTTGGGAAGACAATGGCTGAAAAGGAAATCTGGTCCTGTGATGAAAGACAGCAAGCTGGGATTTGGGAAGCACCGAGCTTTGTCATCACCTTTGTAGGGGACCTTAGATAAATCCTGCAATCTCTTTGTTCCTCCACTCCCTGTCTATAAAACGGCGACAACGCTCCTCTCCTTTCCGGAGCTCGGAAGAAATATGTCTGCATGGTACTTGGATGCTGCAGGCGCCGGGTTTGTAGAAGCACTGATACACTGACAGCATCATGCCTGGAAACCAAGCGGAGCGACTGTCACTTATGCTCACACCAAAAGAGAATAAACCACAGCCAGGCAACTGGGTTGGTAAAAGTATCTCCTCTTACCTGTGAATCACTCTGTTTATCTGCATATGTTTGGGACCACTGGGGACCAACCCATCCAATGTGTCAAAATTTCTGTCACACCTGGCTTGTGAGCACAGTGGGAAAACTTTGGAATGCATGACATTTGGTTCCCAAGTATTTAGTTTAGGCCAGACAAATTCTGGTGTGACCCTCATCTTCAAAGCCAGGACACTTTCTCAGAAGACTGACTTATGGTTCCTTGTGGCAAATATATTCCTTTCTTAACCAAATCTGTGTAAATCAACATGCATCTGACAAGGGCCAACTCTCCATGTCGTGCAAGATCAACTGTTTTGCTTGGGCCTGGGTGGCACACTGAATGAGCTCCTCGAGCTGGACTGTGACCTACATAGGAAGCGGGTATTTAATGTAAGTGAAAAATCAACAGACTGCATCAGTTTAGGAAAGCAGTGCAATTTCCACCAAAATCAATAGATGATTTTTTTTTTTCCCTTTTCTGTCTTGGCACATGCTAAATTAACACTTTTCTTAAGCAGTCTCTTAACTCAGCTTCATAGCATTGCTCTCTTCAATCTTTTTTTTTTTCACTGTATGGTTTGGGGAGAGCCCACTTGAAATCTCTTCTTTCCAATAAAGGTTTTTTAAAATTCAGAAAAAAAGTCTTTCGAGTCTCACAGTGAACATCATGTGCAGGTTAATACCAGACCATCTTTCTTTGCATAATATCTGAGAGCAGGTAGTTTCAGGATTATAGAATAATCTGGAAAATTACATAAGAGTTCTCCTTTTGCTGTAGGAGCTTTCAGACTGCACCTTCATTCAGTCAGGAAGGTAATTTCCTCTGTACAGCAAGTTTCTAATTCTACTTATGACCTTGGTGTCATGACAATTTTGGTACTAACTTGTTCCACACTAAGTACTGCTACTAGAACTGTGAATAATCATCAAAATTAACTAGCCTATAGAGTGATTAAATAATTTCCTCCAATTTGCATTTGATATGTTTATTAAGTGCTGGAGGGTGTTCTTTGCTCTCTTAGTTTTACTGCTGTTGAACACTATGTCTGAGTTTTTGGCATAGGTGCAGCACTATTATGGTTACTACAAAATTTTAATCAGATTATGAGTTACCATTTGATACTGTAAAAATGCCAGTAGGTAGTAGATAAATATTAAGATATAATTAGCTGCCACTACCTTTTAGTGTTTGGAATTCATTAGTATCAAGGCAAGTCTGTATTCTGTGGTGATGACAATTTTTTTAACATTTCATTTTTTTACAAAATACATTTTCCTGCAGCAATAGTGCAATTAGTAAACAAGAGAGAAGCTGACTACAGACAATGTAAATAGATATGGCAATATTAAAGCTACAAAAAACCCCCAAACAACTGCTTATGTGTTATTCCTTGTGCTTTGTTTGACCTAACATTGTTGATAAGACCTATTACTCACAAGAAATAATTCTTTGTGAGATATTTTTGTTTTGAGCTATCGGTCTAATCGTCAATAACTGTGATTTTAAACATATTGAGAGCCGTGTTTTCAAATGCACATCTTGGACCTTTACACAAGCAATTGGATGCTAATGCCAACGTGCATTAGAAATGCAATGGTACTATACTTAGATGTGGTTCAACCACAGTTATAACATGGGCCATTAAGGAGCATTAAAAAAAGAAGGGAAAAAAAAAAAAAAAAAGAAAGAATCCAGGTTAAAAGGGAGCATGTTCTGTTGCTCAGCAGAAAGATTTATCTATAATTAGAAAACAAAATTGTTCAAAATTAGAGTGGATAAGATATCTTGGAGAACATAAGCATACCATATAGGAAACACGCTTACTTATGTTTTCCCAGGGCTTGTAAAGAATTCTAAAGGCTTTCAGCACAGATGAGGAAATTAGCTTTAACACAATTAAGTACTGAGTTGGTGAAGCCTGTGGGCTCCTCTCTCGGAAGACTTAGACCTGTTGGACAGGGAAAGTAGGATCTCATCTGTCATCCCCAATGTTTTTCCAGTATTCCCAAAATGCAGCTCCTCCCTATTAGCTATAAATCTCGACTAATCAAAAACACATGAGTCAAACAGCATAAAAATTAAATCTTTCATGAATAATATCGGGTAAAGGAATAATATATGTGACCATGTGATTGCCTGCTTTCCTGGGCTGGAGCTGGAGACAAGTGGGAAATGCCCAGCTGCCTTAGTTGGAACAGACTCAAAACTTCATCCGCTTTGGTTCAGTTCTCAAAATAGGGCACATGACCTCTAAGTAAGACAGTACAGTAGGCTGCTTTTACACTACACCGCTGCTCCTGCAGCCCCTAATACCAATTTACTCACTTTACTGAGCATGGGAGGAGGTAAAATTTGACACTTGCTGAGTTTCAATGTTACCTTGTTTTGTAATGTATTATCCATAGCAAATTTACCACTATCTTTAGGAACAGAGATGACATCTGCTACAGAGTGGCTTACACTTGTCTGTCTGCTGCTTTCAGTGTCATGTGTCTGACATGAGTTAACCTCTTATAAAATCTAATGCGAGGGAAGAGAATTGCTCATCGGAGGTGTCCATACTGCTCCTCTTGACCTACTTGGAAAACTATGGCTTGACTCTTTGCGGTTTCCCCCATCACAACACAGCTGCAGAAGGCAGTAACGGGGCCACTTTTAACAGAATTTGAAATGTGCTATATATACATTTGTATGCCTTTGAATAGCAGTATTTCCAAACCTTGCAAAGCCCATTCCTTATTTTATCAAGCCCACTATAGGTCCTCTTTTTTTTCCCCATGGAATTGGTGTAATGAGTAAAGATAGCCTTTTCTCTTCACAGATAAAGATCCAAATTGCATTTTATAATCTGACAATTATGTAGTTTGATTTTTTAAATAAAACAGATAATCTCCCTTTCCCATTCAAGATGAGATCTTAGTTGTTAGTGACAGCTGTTAAAATGCTGCTAAATATAGATATAGTGTCAACCACTAAAAAGCTAAGTGCTCCTGTGAACCACAAGCAGAAAACAAATGAGGTTTCTACTGAATTTGTGGAAAATCTGTGGGCATCTTGCACGTACTGGGAAAGGTGCTTTATTCTTCCAGCAGACAACTCTGTACGTAACACAGTGGGGAGGGGGAATAAAACACCTGGTATTAAAGACAGAAGATGGACGTATTCCCTCACTTTTATTTACTTTCTCCTTGGTGTTCTTAAAAAACCAACCAAACAGAAAACCCAAACGTAATGCAACACAAAGATCGTGGCAACCTCCAAGCATTTCAGATGCCTTTTTCATTTACACCCTTGCCCTGGAAAAAAAAAAAAAAAAAAAAAAAAAAAAAAAAAAAAAAAAAAAAAAAAGCAGGAAGAGTAAGACAAAAGAAGTGCAACCCATCAGCCAAATACATCATTATAATAAGTGAATATAAAATAGTTGTGCTCGGTGCAGTAGTTATTGACAGACCAGTGAACGTGCTTGTGTTCTTTTTGCATGACTGTGATTTGCCAGGTTACTTGCACAGCTGTGTCAAACATTCCTCTGCCTTGGAATTGTAGCCTCCAACCCAACCGCAGCAGCTCTGTTAGGTTAATAAATTAGCTGTATTCCCAAACAGATGTATGATACAAAATGAGAAAAAAGAGAGAGAACAGAATTGTTCACATTTGATGTTATAATACATCTCAGTAGGTTCCTCCTTTTTAGCTACATTATGGCTAAAAATAGAGCACTAGTGTAGGCACAGTGAAATATGATTTGCTTCCAATAATATAGCAAACTAATTGTGAAATTAAGCTATTGAATGCGCTGTTATCTCTAAGTCTGGCCTTACCGGCACTTTATGCTTCCCTGTTTAACATTTATCAAGTTACCCACAAACTTTGGCGGATGCAAACAACAGCTGATAAAACACTTGCCTTTTCCGAGGCCCCGATCCTACAGAGGCTTTGACACAGGTAAAATTGCCTCTGAGCAGCCCGTTTATATGAAAAAGAAAGACTTAATTGAGACTAATTAAATAGGGCAAACTTTTTGCTCCCTTCAATGCCTAATTTTTTCCTTAAGATGTTTAAATGAAGAGACATTTAATGCCCCGAACTTAAAAATAATCAGCTTTAAAAGATCTTAGCCACAAGTGAAATACTAATTTAAAGCCAGTATCGATGTTAGCGCAGATTTTTTAATTTTTTTTTTTTTTTTGATGTCTGAAATCGGGATGGGTTTGCTCCACCGCAGCCGCACGAGTGTCGCGGGGACGAGCCCCCTCCCCGGCGTTATCCCGGGACGAGGGCAGGCCCGGGGGACGGAGAGGGGCCCGGCTCCCCGCGTCTGGCAGGAGCAGGGAGGACGGCGGAGGAAGGCGCAGGCCCAGCGGGGTGGCGCAGCCTCCTCCAGAAATCCCGTCCGCGGGCTCCCCGCAGCCTGCCCAGGGGCCGAGCGGGGCGGTCGGACTCGGAGGAGGGGGCTCCGCCGCCGCCAGTGCCGAGAGAGACGCTCCGCCCGGGGAAGGGCGCCGGGAGACACTCCTCCCCCGCCGCCCGCCCTGCCTCCCTGCCGCCCGCCCTCCTTCCCTTCCTCCGGCGGTTCCGCGAACCAGGAACCGCGGCGGCGGCGGGCTCCGTGCGTGAGAAACCCCGCGGCGCCGCGCCGCCGGGAGCCGCCGGGGCGGGCGGCGCGGGAGGGGGCGGCGGGGGCGGCGCGGCCGCCGGGCGCTGCGAGGGGCCGGGCGGCATCGAGGAGGGCGGAGGGGGTGAGGAAAAAGTTTACACCCTCGTCACTCTCCTCCCTCCTCTTCCTTGGTGGCGCAGAAGGGAGTTTTACCTGGAATGACATAAGTTTTTTTTTTTTTCGGGTTTGCTTTTATATTATTCCCGGGTGTCTCTCTCCCTCCCGTCTCCGCCTCCTTTCTCCCCCCAAATCCCCTAGCCT
>JANIJG010008128.1:0-17263 GCA_024611175.1 Megaceryle torquata | reverse complement strand
AGAAGAACTGTGGTTGGCAAGGACCTTGTAGATCACCGAGTCCAACCATACCTACGAGAATAAAGAACACCTAAATACCTGACTGCTAAAAGGAAACAAACAAACAAACCCCAAACCAACAAACAAAAACCCCAAAACAAAACAAAAAAACCCCACACACAAGCCCCCTGCATGCCTGCCCCTGGAGCATGTTGAGAAGAACAATTCAAATAAGCCTAAGCTGCTCTTTGAGACCCGCGTGTGCCCCTCTCCAGCATTAGAATATATTCGTATTCCAACAGCAGAGGCTGTGCTTAAGGGATCAAAGCACCTTTCAGAGCTGTGCTACTAACACTGACAAACAGACCTGTTTTACAAACGCTCTGGTTTATAATATCAGAGAGAGATGACAGGTTTTCCTCCTCCACCTCAGGTTGGATATTGAAATGGCACACGCCGACACTTACCTAGGAAGCCCTCTTCATCCACGATGATGGTGTAGTCCTCTGGGGTCTCCGTGAGGCTGAAGAACTTGCACCTGTCAAAGGCAAACAGAGAGCATAATGAGCCACTGGACTGAGCAGAACCTGGTCTTCCACCTAAATCGGAGGTCCTTTCCCACCAAAGCTGGGCTGGAGGAAAGCCACAGTCTGGTGTTTATGGAGAGGCCTGAGGCATTAACAGACCTGGATTTTATTCCTGGCTCAGCCACTCACACTGCGTGACCCACATTCCCTGCTGCCTGCCTATGCACAACGGAGCCAGTAAAACACTTATTATTTTTATGACTTAGTTCTTAGTTACTTTTCTTAATTACCGTATCCCTTAAGGCTTCCTTCCCATCACAGCCCAGGACCTGCTGTATTACACCAACACAGAGCAAAAGGCTTTGCTGACTGACTGATCACACCGACGCCCTCCAAAAGCCTTCCCACGCTTCACACATGCGCCTGCCTTCACGATTTGACCACTAAAGATCCTTGCCTTGTCAAGGTTTGACATCTAATCTCTCAACCAAGTTCCAGTATCTCTTTCTGCTGCTTCAGAGGCTTTTTCCACCAGCAGACAACATCCCAAATCTCTTTGCTGGTCCTTGCCCCTTCCCTCAGTAGAGGCTTCCCTTCTCTGGGGAGCTCCAGGAGAAGACAAGAGGAAGCAGCCACTGAGCACACGAACACAGGGTTGAGCTTCCCCTGCTCTCCATCTCCTATTGCCTCTGTTCTGCTCTGTGCTCATCTTTTGACACTGCATTCTGTGTGCAGCACAGCACAGCCTCTCCATCTCATTCAGCACCGAGCACAATGTCACCTCTAACACGAGACAGAAAACAAATGTGACACAGGATTCTTCCACCGTAGACACACACCAAAAAAATAAAAGCCTTAAGGTTTAACACCACATACAGCTGATTTCTTTTTCCCCTGACACACCAACATATGTATAGCAACATCTACTAAAAAACCCACAAAACTTCAGCTTCTATCCAATTGGTCTTCAGGATGTTTTCATAACATTTTGTTTTACAAGTTCACGTTCACCTTCAGCATCAGCACAGTGCTGGACGTCTCCCTGGCCCCGGCAGGGCTCCCAGCCCCTCCAGGAGCACGCCAGAGCACAGGGACTGTCCTTGCTGCCCAAGCCACAAGAGAAATTTTTCACTCTAAGAAGTTAAATTGGGTGGAACTGGAAGAGCCTATGTCCAGAAAGACCAAAAAGCAGGACTTCACAGTTACACTGCAAAACTATCAGATTTATCTGACTCTATCTACAGAAAATATTTTAAATACTGGGAAAAGACAGATGATTCTCAAGGCCCCCAGATTTCACAGGGTGTTCACAGTATCATTCCTGCATGGAGCACAGTTCAGCAGGACTCAGCAACCAGGGACTACCAGGGCTTCTCAGCACTGCTGAGCATCTCTGTCCCTAAGTCTTTAGGACTTCTGGAAGCCAGGAACCCCACACTGGTGGCTCAAGACATCAAAAAAAAAATATGGAAGCATTCAGTTGATTACAGAATCAGACTAAAAGATGGCTTAAGCATTCTTTTGCCTGGCTGAAAAGAATAAAGATTGCAGCTATCCACTCCAAAAACAACAGGGAGAAAAATGAGATGGCTGCTGCCCTCCCCCTCACCTCAGCAGAAAAACTAGAAGAAACAACACGCAGCTCGATTCACAATCTGCCATGTAACCAACAGGATTTCATGTAAATGGAAAGTATTAGATAACCTGCTTTTAAGGACTCATCCTGTTTCCCTGGAAGCATCCGTCACGACAATCAAGCGTGACACGTTCCCTCCTAGCACAGACATATCACTACAAAATACAGAAGTGGCCCCACCACAACAGAAACCACAACTTAATTATTTTGTGTCATTGGTAATAGCCACTGTGACAGCCCCATTTACTAACTCAACTCTCTCCAGGAATAGTGCCAAGAGACACAGAAAACAGGAGCAGCTCAATTTTTTTTTCCTCTTATTTCTTAACTGCGCAAGGATGTTACCTGTGAGAGGAATAAAAAGGACTTCTGGGATGCTGCTCCAGGTGGGTCCCAGGAGATACAAATATTTATTCTTTAGTGGATGAATTCCCTGGAGAAGTCACTGAAAGAGAAGTCTTTGCTACCACTACCCGATCAAGCCACACGCATACTGACTAGAGAGAAGCTAGCGGTATTAGTGGAGAAAACAGTAAAATCAAATAATAATAATTAAAAAAAAAAAAATCTTTCCTGATCTATGACAGCATTTATGGAGGAATTTTGTTGCAGAACAGTAACACACATCTGTGTGCACACAATGACCCCAGCAGAAGAAGTGTGATTGTGACAGATGCCATTTTCTTTGCACACATCTAAAAGCGATGATATTTAAGAGAGATGTACAGAAGAAATCCCATAATTGCTGGCTCAGAACGCGTGTCAAAACCTCACATCTTCATATACCATCTCAGAGCCCAATCCCCACGTCACTGCAGTTCTGTAAAAGGTCAGCAGCACAGGGCCATCTGAACTGAAAAGCAGAAGTCCTTTCACCAGCACAGAGAAGAGCAGTGGCACCCGCTCTGTTCAAGCCAATGGTGTGTCCTTTTTCCCAGGACAATCTAAAAATGAAAAATCACAGCTGCAAACATGGTTTAATAAAATACAGCATGGAAAATTTTCTTGCCATCGCATGCTGCCAAAACTCAAGTCCTCACCCTAAAACCTGTGCCTCTACATAGATATGTAAAGATTGACTTCCACTGTGAATGCACCTCAAAAACTGTCTGGAATCCTCAGTGACAGAAAGAACTCAATGTCACATTTCTCTCCCGCACGACACTACACGTGCCTCTTCCATTCAAGCTATTCCAATCACTTCTCCTTCCCTTATAAAAGTCCCCAGTAAGCTGAATGCCAACAGCATCTTCTATTATCACACCAAAGCCAAGAAAGGAAAAGAATTGCCCTTTAATCATTTTGAGACATCAGGCAAACAGTATTTCTCTAAGTACGTGCGGAAAGCACATATGTACGAGGACTGTATTTTTCGTTTCCTGAGAGCCAAACCTCAGATAGATTCTTCTGGATTTCTGCCTTCTTCATGTTTCAGCACATTTCTACTTCAGCACTGTTGCTGACTTCGACTGCCTGACAACATATGTCTTTTTCTGGCAACGCAGCAAATGTAGACCAGTCTATTATTAGATTAGATCTTTGAAACAGCAAAGTTTACACCGCGTACGAAGCAACACCCCAGCTCGCACAGAGCGGGAAAGCACGTGTAGGATGCAGCAACAGCATCCCTTCGGTCTGCGAGCAGCACTCGAGTCTCCACAGGAGAAGGAAGTGGGCAGGAGAGCGTACTGGTTGGCCTCACCTGCAGGTCCACACCGGCAATGTCTCCTCGAGACGCGGTCCCCAGGCCTGCCTAGATCAGGGCTGTTACACTGGAATGAAGGCGACCTTCCATCGGTTCTGGGTCACACAGAGCACGCGTCCGCAGGGACGTTTGTCATTTGAAAGCTCAGCACAGTCTTTAAGGAAGCCAAGAGTCCTATCTTTGCATTTATAAGGAAACTACTTAGTTAACTGCTGCCTCGGAAGGGTAAACTGGTTTATGGGAAAGATCCTTCTTCCCAGAAGCAGGCGGGTGGCTGGCCTCCCCACAGCAGAAACCACGGCCAAACGCCGCTCAAAAGCAACATAATGCTTCCAAAGCATTCAAATGCAAAGTCTGGAGGTAACCCAAAAGTTTGCAAAGAAGCAGTTGAGCTGAATGGGAATTTAGAAGCAGAGCAGAAAGTTGTTCTGAGTGAATATGAAAAACATAATTTGTTGGGTTTTATTCTGGGCTGTCTTCTCATTTTAGAGGAGAAGGGATTTGTATGCTTCACTCTGTGCATTATCATGATAATATTTATTCTTAGTACAGAATGACAGTCTCATGCTAATAATCTAATTCTTGGTGATCTTAACTTCTTTGCAGTTTATAAATAATGACAAGAGGTGGATTCTAGTACGACATATTGTGAAATGTATTTAGGAAAGCAGTAAAGAACACTTGTGCTGTTAATGCGTTTTGACATATTTGTGTAACATGTTAAGTACTTTACACCATCTAATTACAAGACTATACAGTCAAATGACACTGAAAATTGTAAACAGTGAAATGGTTGGTGTTTTCTAAACAGCGTATTTGTTTGTTAGCCAAAACACTTTGCCATCTTTTTGGTGTGATTGATCTAACGCAGCTTAGCTGAACTCCAAAGACAAAAGAAAGCCCCTTGCAATAGGTGTCAGTTGACTTTCCACTCAATGCTCAGATCAGGAAGTGGTGGGTTCACCTTTCTTACAGTAACTTCATTCTGCAGCCCAATATTAGAAGGCTGCTGCCCTATTAAAAGGAGCATTGTTGTTCAAATGAGCTGTATAAACAAACTGTGCACTGCCATCCTTACGAGGGAAGCACTGACGATGTCACAGCACTGTTAGAAACGGTCAAAGGACAGCGGCAACATTCCTTCCAGTCATTAGCTGTTCTCAGGTCTGGGACAGAGACATCAGCAAATACGGTCAGGGAGTGCCTGAAGAGTCACTGTGATACCAGAGCTTGGTTCATTACAGCAAAACCAACACGGGACAAAACTAACACGTTTGGGGCCAAGGAAAGCAAATATTCACGAACAGACAAATTCAGGGAAGTCCCAGAGCCTGTGCTGTGCCAAAGCTTCCAACACGATAGCCGTGACAGTCTTGTCTAATTCATAATAATAACAGTTTCAGCTCCAGATTACATTGTGAGAAGTTAAAAGGGGGGACCTTCAATCAAGCCCTCTCCTCACTACTTTTGTGTAGCTGGGGAAGTTACCTAAACTGTGATTCAGACTTTGCAACGACTGGGAGGAGAACAACAGAAAAATGATCGGCACCCTGAAGGAACGGAAATCAAGACAAAACACAAAAAGGATACAGAAAATAAACAGACAGATAGATATGGATGTGCTGAAGAAGATACTGATCTTAAGTACAGTTTACTGATCAAGCCAGGCCACATGGCAAAAACGAAAAAAGATTACTCTGAAAAATATCAGCTGGCTGTCTCTCGTATTGGCCATCACTAAGCCAGTATCAAACTCTGGTTCAAGTCTTCATCAGAACAGTTCCATGTGGTCTGGACTACAAGAGCCCATGCAAATCAAATTACTGCTGCAAATGACAGATTAGCAGCAGTTTGAAACAATACCAGCCAGTAATTCTGATACTATTTCTATTTTCCTAGAGTCAGACTTGGTCAGTCCCAACTTCCCACGCTCCAGATTAAACAAAGCTACAATATTCCAGAGTTACCCTGCAACACAGCTACAGGAGATATTCTTTTGGGTCGGTAAACACACCATCAGGAGTTTATTTTGTATGACTAGCAAAGCCCAAGTCATGACACTTTCACTACTCAAAGCACACCTCTTGCAGTACTGCTTTCTGAAACTGTTACTTGGGATACTAAAATGTATCTTTCCTTCATCTGTCACGACAGCATTTTTTTAATGCTTCCTAGAAAACCAATTAGAAAGTAACATGCAACTTGGCTGCTTTATTCCCCCCCTTCCACAGACTTCCACCATCGCATTTAGGAAGATTCTGCAAGAAAATCTGTTTTATCTCAACTTATGTGGAGAAATAAATTCTTGCCAAATGAGAAGAGAGAAGCCAAAACTACACTGAAATAGTAGTAAGAAAACACACCACATGAAGAAACCAAGGCAGTTAGATGCTGCAGCAGGATGGAAAGCTCAGCTTACTGAAGGAAACTGAAGGGAGATGAAAAGGTCTGAGTCCACCCAAGCGCAGCTCCCTTATTAAGCTGCCCCGTCTGATGAACGTGAACGATGCTGGTTCCCACTGCAGCACGGCTGCCAGCAGGCAGAGGCTGTGGTGTTCAGCAGAGATGTACTGCAGGAAATAGAAATGTGGTTTCAGACCATGCAAGTGTTACTGCGCTCATCTGTTATTTGTCCATTGAAGGAGCTAAACAGAGACTTTTTTTTTGTGAACTCAATGAGAACAGTACACAAACCAGTGACTTTAGGTGTGGACATACTGAAATTGATACATGATCTACACCCAGAACTTGTCCTGGGTATGAATATGTAGAATAATTTACTGACCTGATGTAATTAAAAGTTATTCTTAGCACAGATTTTTATTCCTGGGTCATAAATTATTTCAAGTGAGCTCTGCTGTGCAATTTTTACTTGGAATGTCACCACTCAGCACCTATATTAGTGAATGGGGCTGAAACAAAAACCCGGATCTGAACTTTACTGCTCTGGCCAGTGCTCAGATGATGCAAGTGCCAGGTGCTTGGCAGGAGTCCTTCCATCCACACGCTAAGAGAAGTCACCCAGTTACCTCCAAAAGGTTCACTTGCACTTTGGGACTCCAGACTGCAAAGCACAGTGTAACCATCATCAACAGTAAGGGTGCAACACACTCGGACAGGAGCCTGTAGCAGATCTGTGCCCATGCTGCACTTCACCCAACCACAGGGCATCAGTCTTCAGGTTCTAGCATCCTTACTGGATATTTAGTTGTACTTGATACTGGTGCTCATAAGGATTTGGGGGATATAATGAGTCTGAAAGCCCATGAGGTGCTCAGAGAGGAAGCAGTGCTCGGTCTAAAAAAATATCATCAATTATAGCAACAATTTCAATTCTCTTGAAGTAACCTTAAAAAAAAAAAAAGTAAAAGGGAATTACCTCACCTCTACCTCTCATTCATCATTTTATTGTTTTCTCTGCCAATTACTTCCCAAAAAGGGGCAACAGAAGTTGAGGGAACAAGTTCTTGATAAATCAAAACTAGGAAATCACTTCTTGTAATTTCAAGTTGAAACACTTCCTTTTAGTTTTAATTGAAATAAAACATTTCATACCAGCCACAAACATTTCAGGGAAGGCACTACTGCATTTTGACATAACTGAGCCCTTCAGGCCTATAATTCCATAAAGAATCTTCACTGGTTAATGCCTTCTGCTTGGGAAAAGTTTGTTTATCTTGGTGCAGAAAATAAGAAGGGGGATGGAAGAATCCAGCAGCTGTGATTCAGAGCTGCAGACAGGAACAAGATCCTCTGCTAATCTTAAAGGTGGAAAAAAAATAAATAGTATTAGAACAAACCAGCATTTAGATAGGTATGTGCTCATGCTTCCACTCCTACACGCTCTCCTCAGGCCTCTCCAGCCGTGCTGTGTTTCGCAGGCTGTGTCACCACCACATCACCTGCACCCGCGGGGCTACCCCCCTGGCTCGCACACGTCACAGGAGCCACCGATGCTGCCCTTGCAGCGCGTTTAACGGCCCCATGGCATTAAGGAAGCCACAACAGACCCCACCTTCCACTTCTGCAGCCACAGATGAGTTGTAGAGTGTAGTGCTGGCCTTTTCCCATCTTAGAAAACTCATTTTTATCGTCTCCTTAAGTAGGGGACAAAGTAAGGCAGGAAAGAAGGCTGGAGGAGGGGAGAAATGAGAGGAAAGGAATACAGTGGGTTCGGTTTTACTTTCCCCAGTAATATTTGAACCTTCTAGATTCATTATAGGCAAAAAATCCAGGTGCTGGGACTGCTGATGGAACTAGCTACTTTTCTGCTCAAAAGCAGACATCTCTCCATGCTCTGAGCATTGGAGACAGAAAACAGAGCAGCACTGTTAGGTGGTTCGTCTTCTGTTATTCTCTCAAACTTTGATTGCTGCTGCTTAATGCTGCCTGCGAGGTACTCGTTTTCTTTCCTGTCATCACACAGTAATTCTGAGCCCAAGTTCATCAGCATGCGGGTGAACATTTACAGAAGGGAGTATATACATCTTTGTCCTTTGGTTGTATGGAAACCTCAGCATGCTTGTCTGTAGAGAAACACAGCCATGAAGTCAACAACAGGTACTCCTCCTCATGCTACACGATTTCCTAGTTACTTTATAGCACAGATTTGGCAACTTCACGCTCTGAGAGAATAATAATTATTAGTTGATTTTACCTACCTGTCTAGAAGTCAAGATCACTCGGCTGCTCTGATAAGGGCAGGCGGCAAAGGTAAAGCCACAGCTTCCCTTGCACCTTGGGATCTCCCAGTGCATGGCACATGGGGGTGGCAACTGAGTGCCCAGACAGAAACTGTGCAGGGTCTTTGGTGGGATGCCTGCTACAGACCTGGGAACATCCTGGTGTGCATTCAGAGCTGCTGGGCATCTGGGTGAAGAGCACTGGGCACCTGCCTGGGGTCACTATGGGTTATTATGGCAAATGCCTTTTTGCAGCTCTGGTTCTATGGAGCAGAAGGCAAATCAAGCACAGCTCTATTTCTTGATGTTAAAACCAACTTTAAAAGCTTGCCAACAAGCCTCTGAGGAGTATTTAAGCAACAGGCCTTGCAGAGTCATCGGGGCCACCATGCCCAGAGAGCCCGACGGCACAGGCCAGGCGTGGAGCAATGCCCTGCACACCCAGCACCCACTGCAAGCCAGAAGGTGTGGGACAGGCACAGACGCTCGGCTCTTCCCAGTCCGCATTCGTCCCGTGCTGCCCTTTTTTACCAACTGGTGCCTAAATGTCCATGACTTAGAAGGTCTTACAGAGCTCTAAGTAAACACTGGCAGGGTGGCAATCTGTTTGCACGGCAGGAGAACCACTGAAGCCCGACTGCGACAGAGGCAAGTACAATGCCTCAGTGCTACCCCTGATCCAGCAGCTATCCCACCAGCGCAAAGCACTCCCAGGCTCTGCTCCCCCCCAACTGTTAATGCAAGTCAGGGCTGATGTTGTGATTCCACTAGAAGCAGCCTCCCTCAGCTTGACTATAGCCCTGCCTGCAACTTGAGTTCCACTTGAAATATCAGAAGAAATTAAGTGAATTTAGGCCAAGAAGTTTAGTGAGTCCTGTCTTCCTGAGCTTATGGCTGCCTAGTTACTGGGATATATAAGCAAAACCCAGTTGTAGGAATGGGTCTTGCATACAGTTGGTTTTGGGTCACTAAAGACTTTACATCCTCCAAAAGGCAAAAGTGCATAAATAAAGCAGATGTTTGTTCTGAACACTGAAAGCATGGATGAGTAAGTCTTCTTCCTCCAGCCATCACTGTTGATTAACCTGTAGCACATTACAGAAACTTAGCTTGAAAAAATGAACTTTCAGGGAAAACCAATGAATGCAAATGTGAATTTGGGAAAAAAAATGAAACAAAACCAATAACAAACTTGGAATGTTCACAGAAATATAATCAAAAAGAGACTGGGATTTGTTAGAAAGGTTTTCTCAGTTAAAAAGAAGCCAAAGAAACACGGCTTTCGTCCTTGCAATTCACTGAACATAAAACCCAGTTAGTGGTTTGTACCAACCTTCTTCCCAACTCTTCCAATTTCATCCAACCCAACACTAGTTTCATTCCATAAAGACAGGCAAAAGCAGAGAATGTTTTTCTTTATAGAAATCTGCCTTCAACACTACGATCTGACAGAACAGCAGTAGCGTGCCTCTGTATCACACAGAACTCCAGCTAGGATGGTGTCACTCTGTCTGTATTCAGCCTTTCACTGCAGGCTCTGGGCATGTTCCTGTAGTTCCTGCTGGGGGTGCAGAGCCACAGAGAACTGGCAGGGAGTTCTGCAGTCCCACAAAGCCAGGAGACCGAAAAAAAATTACGTATGACTCTTTAGGTCCAAGTGAAACACTTGAAAGCTTGGCACTCACTGAAATGAACAGAAGTCAAGATAAGGCAAAAGGTGAACGTGCCAGCCCCACATCTCTGCCCCAGCAGGAAGCAGGTCTCTCCGGAAGCCAAAGCAGCACAGCAGCACCAGCATCGGTGGTATCAAGAGCCTTGAATACGGACTGGCCATGGCCGCACCAAGCGGTGTCAAGGAGCAGTCTGGGTTATGCTAACCTACTGTAACCATTAGCAGGAACCATAATAACCATTAACATGCAGGAGGAGCAAGGATGCCTCCTCTCAGCCCACAGCCCTTTAAGAGAACAGAAACTGCCCTCAGGGTCTCTGTGCACATTTTCCTCTGTTAACCTAAACATTAATAATTAAACATTTTCAAAAATTCTGCCCCCCCCCCCCCCCAAATTATCTTCGGAACAACTGTGAGAAGAGCATGTGTAGCAGTATGAGCAGTATCACAGCCCTCAGACCCAGAGACATTAGAGCAGCTGATAGCAGAAATAGTCAAAAGATAAAGTAGCCTTCGATAGCATGTTCCTCCAGTCGTTACAGCCAGCTACGTGAGGACAGGCACAAACCAGGCTGTAATCACTAAGCCAGATCCTGTTTAGAAGTGAAAGCACCCTGAGACCAGTTACAATTCCAGCCTCTATGCCTGGTGGGTTGGGAGCAGCAATTTCCCAGGGCAGAGGCAGGTGGTGGTGACACTCCTCCTGGGTTACTGGCTCCAGTCCCAAAGCTGCAGGCACACTTCCATGGGCGAGGAGGTGAGCAGAGGATGTTGTGGTCATTGCTGCTGACCCTAAGCCTTCTGCCTTTAGGCAAACCCATAAATTACATCAGAAATTATTTTCACTTGTTAATTTAGATTGCATTACCTTTGGATTTACAAATAGGAAAACGAGACAAGACTCTGAGCCACTTAAAAACAAACAAGAAAACAAGAAAAAAAACCCCAAACAACAACCAAACAAACCAACCCCCCAAGAAACCAAACCAAGCCACGCCAAAACTGCCAGAATTACGTTACTAGCCCCAGATACTCTTAACACCTTGCTCCATACTGGTGCTATGGGCCAGCCTATGACTCAGCTTCCATTTGTGATACAGGTCTAAACCCATCCCTGATGAGAAGTATGGCAATATAAAACCAAACTAAACCTCATCATACTCTCATTTATTGCTCTAACAGGACCTAAATGAGCATCTCAGACATCACTTTGCTCATGTTTTATTGCTGTTCTTCCTCCAGCTTTCTTTTTTGAACCAACAGATCAAAACCAAAGCAATAGAGCAATAGCAAAAACATGGGAATCCCCAAACTTGTAAAAAGCATCAAATTCTTCACAAAGCTGGAACTACGATCTGATGTGTAGTGCTGCTGCCTGTACTGATTTCCTTCTCCGAGGATGATGGTTAAAGTGCACATCACTTCTTATTCGAGTCCTTGAATTTGTTCCTTTTCATTTGATTCCCCCCAAAGCATCTTTAACAATATTGTTCACAGGTTTCTCTTTTGAGAAATTATTTTCTTGTCATTAATGTCCACAGAGGGTCAATGAATGTTTACATCAAAATGGCAAGAGTTCTTTGCTTTGGGAGAGAATGCTGAAATCAAATCTCTGAACAGGCAGTCAGAGCAGTAAATGAAAAAGAAGTTTACTTTGCATGCATTGGGAAAAGATCCATTTCTTATCTAACAATTAACTAATTGATCCAGACACACCTTTTCCTTTGCTATCCCAGCCTGCCAGCACTCTTAGAAGCCCATCTATTGCGAGCCAATGTACCCTCACAGGGGATGCAAAAGCCATTCTTTCCATTTGAAATAGCCCATCATTTATTTAATCAGAAAGTAACTGTGCTTTAAAAACTTTTTCTTTACAGCGGTAAGAGTATCCCCTGATCACTGTCGGAGCTGAACTTACTTGCAGCACAAGAAAGAGAGGTGGAGTACAACACAGAATTTTCCTTAACCACAAAATTATCTTCTACAAATCAGAAACTGAACTGAGAAACACGTTACAGATGTGGGTGTGGGACTGAGGTTTACAGCTGAAAACAAAGCCTGAGTTAATGTACAACAAAGGCTGGGGAATACATCTTACCAACTGGAGCCAGAAAGATTATCCTATGAGGACAATGCAAATGCTGAGAAAGAGAATAAGCCCTCTTTGCTTTCCCCTTCCACATCAAGCACTACACTTCAACACTGGCAGGTTTGATTCTCTCTTATATTACTCCTTTAATGCCCTCTGCTGCAGAATATTGACTTTGAAATCCTACCAACAATAAAACACAAGTGAGTTTTCGTAAGCGCAGTGCTGCTGCACATCCAAACCCAAATATTTGGGGTACATAGTAGCTATTATTGTGTTCAGCCAAAAACCAATGATTATTTTGTGGATAGCACTGAAAAACACAGACTGCAGAGCATATGCTTTTTATTTCGAAGATGGGAGAAACCCAGGCTCAGCCCAAAGGGGGCAAAAGGTTCTTACGATATTGCTCAAAGATACAAAAGAAGGAGGAAGAAAGAGCAAAACCATTGTGGACTGGAATTGATGAACTTGTTTCCCTGCAGGAACCATAAACACAATTTTCCCAGCATGGGACATAATAGTTCTCCCGCAAATTACTCAAATATATTTCCAGCGCTCAATATAGAAAGCTAGATGCACAAGAAATGTTTGGAGCTTCGGTGAAGGCAGTAATTGAGAACATGTGTGGCAGGGGGATTGGAGGGGGAGGAGGAGAGCGAGTGAGCCGCACTCCACCGAAGCGCAGCAGCAGGAGACACAGGTTTCGGTCCTCGCCCTTTCCAAAGAGCTGCCGTTCACAAGCAGGTCCAAGACCCCGCGTTGTAAGTCCATCTGAGGGAGAATGCTGTCTGTGAGTCTGCACATCAACCTCAAATTTAATGCACAACAATAATTTTGGAGCAATTTTTGAGCCTGAATCAAAAAGGGATTTCATCAACTTTCCCTTAAGCACAGAGAGCAGGTTTAGTTTCTTGCATGAATTAGGGAAACATTTACAGAACAGCCACCTTTGACTCTTCTTATTCTCCCAGGCTCTGCTTTTGGGTTGTACCCAACATAGGTATTAACTAGCCCAAGGATGAACAAGAAGAGCAGTATTTCTACTCATCCCTGCTGAGACTGTGGGCTCAATGGCATTGCAGCTGTGCCCGTAGCCAGCTTCCCATAAAACTATAGTTAAGGTGTTTACCAAGCTACCACTCAGAGAGGCTATGAGGAAGCCTCATTTGCTTCCTTTGCTAACGAAGCTGCTCTCATGCCAGTTCCCTGGGTTTTGGGATAAAGTTCCCTATACACAGAAGCAAAGGGGAGAATGCATTTCAAGAACTTCTTTTTTTTCTAAGTAAGTCAATACTGACAGCCCACAATGTTTCATCCCTGAAAATGCCAGCCAGTATTATTTTTAACAATGCTCTTCCAAAACACTCTTTCTAATTTGGTACCTTCAGACTGCAAGGAACAGCCCACGGTAAAGGCAGAAGCATCAAACTTCTTCCCAGGCCTCCCAGACCCCAAAACCCCACAAGAAATCATTCAGCAAGCAAGTAATACGTGGCTCAGATTGAACTCTGTAGTTTCCGAACATTGCTCCTGAAGTCCAGTTGCCGGATCAAGACCCAAAACAAAAGCCAGAGCTCCTACAGCAAGTAAAATCCAGTGATAATCCAGGGAAGGTCACAAACAGCATCATGCCCAGCACCATCCTGTAGACATTTCTTCTTTCTCAGTCACTCTGAAGCAATCTTACAGCCACTCCAGAGGCTTAGCCCTCACTGGGTCCATCTCAGATCCCTGGAAGGACCCCAGTGTGAAAGGTGTCAAACAAGCTCAAAACAGCTCAAATCAGGGCCTCAGATCAGTGCACCAAGTGTCTACAGAAATTACTTGTTCCCTCATTGTGTTCTGGGGCTTCAGATGTGTTTGCTGGCTACTTTACCCAGCTGCACTCTAGAAGGGACAAGGAACGATCCAAAGTGTAGAAAACTGAACAGATGAGAGCTGTGCAACTTCTAGAAGCAACATCTCAGTGTGGAATGATGGGAGAAGCAATAGCCATAATAATGGCCAAGGTGGTTAAAGAAGAATAATTCACTGTTGCACAACATGTGGAAGTGGGGCATGGAAGGAACTGATCTGACAGCACACAGTTTTCTATTTAAAAACCTGCATGACTGAGTATGAGAGGGGGATGGCCAGATAACACAAAAGCCAACAGGCACAGGGAAGTGACGAGTTCAAGGAAGAAGAGTTCAGTGGTGGACATGGTGCCCCGATGAAATCTTCCCTTTAGGACACTCTTACACTTCTAGATCTGGGAGGATGCTCCAGAGTTTGGACACAGGCCCCGCTTCACTTCCTGGGGCAGTGCTGGGTGAGATGGCTCTTTGCTTTGACCCACCTTGTATTCTACAGAATAGCACAGCTCACAGCAACAAAAGACAAGAAGATACAACATGAAATAAAAAAAGTATTGACACCTGAAAGTTTTGGGGTTTTTTGGGTTTTTTGGTTTTTTTTTTTTTTTTTTTGTTGTTTGTTTGTTTGTTTTCCTTTAGGATGTACTTGTGCAATTCTGGCAATCTCTGATACCTACAACTCTTCAGGTAATTGGTTGTCTTGCACACTCTTGGTCCTTCCAGGCTAGTATCCTAGAGGGACTCCTTATGCTGACTTGTCACCTTGGGAGAAATTCATCAGCCCTTTCCCAGGGTGGAAATGAGAGTATTACCAGCACAAAGCTGAGCTGGTTGTCTGGCTAAGGTAAATCAGAGCCCACTGTCCCAGATACGACGACAGGGAACTCTGTGTTTCAAATCCTGATTCTCAGATTCATACTTTTAAGCCCATATGTCAGGGTGGGTAAAAGAGCGCGTGAGCCAAAAGCAAGGTAAAATCCTGTTATCGAGACACATTCTCACCTGGGATAGTTCTCACCATTACTAAATTTAAAAAGTTTTTTAGACATGATGAATCATGCAGGGGAAGGGGGACAGGACAGAACCCTACCAGGAAAAAAGTCAGCATTTTAGTAATGCTTTAAAGGTTTCAGCTACCAGAGGTGTTAGCTGTCATCTTAGTCAAATTAAAAAGCATCTAAATGGCAGCAGCCTGTCTATGTTTTAAGAGAGGCATTTAAAATCTGTGGGAACAAATACAATTAATTTAACATGTTGGGAAAACCTCTCCACAAGCAGAGGTAGCAAGAAATCAAGGTAGTTCTATGTCAGAGTCTGAGAGCACAGACAACATCTTTACATTTCCAACCGTCTCGGTCTGGACAGGCATTTTGGAAGCGAAAGGAAATGCTGTGCCCCTGGCAGGTTTTAATACTTTAATGGACTTTCCCCTGTGCTACCCCCTTTGCTTTAAGTGTGGATGAATCGAGTGCAGAACCATTTAAAATACCACTTCGCATGAAATTCCAATCACCATTTCAGTTTATGTTTTACTGCATTGTCCATTCCCTGCAGCCCCACAAGAAGGAGAGGAAGAGAAAAAGGAAGAGGAGATGTTTCAGGAACCAGCAGAGTCCATAAACATGTTCTCTAGAAACAAAGATTGAAAACCAGCCAGGTCTGGTGAAGACCAGCAGGCTGTAACCATCTATTTGTGTCCTGTCCTCACTAAGTGCAGGCTAAGAATTAAATTTGATTGGAAAAAATAAACCAACTAAATATCAGCCATCAAAGATTTATAAAATTGTGAAATCATTAGCTGGGATTAAAAAAACCCCAACCATAACAAAACTACACAAACTTCCTCTTCTAAGGGTTTGGGGAGGAACAAGTATTCTCAGAACAATACAAGGCTGCACCACCAAGACACCTTCGAAGTATGAGAAGATAATGAGTCCTAGTCTTGGATCTTCCACTGTGTGCAGTTGTGTTGAGGCCCACCAAAAATGAACAAGGGTAAGGCTGGGCAATATCAATAACCCCTCCATCCCAGGCAGCTGCCTGGAAATACTCCCGACTTCAGTCTTTCTTCCAAACATTAAGAGGTCACATGGACACAGCAGAAAATACACTGTGGGCTGTTGCTTTTGACTTTCATCAATAAAGAAGTTTAAACCAACAGATGATAAAAAAAAAAAAAAAAAAAAGATGAGACACCTCCAGAGAGGTCCCAAGACACCTCAAGCACCTGTGACACCCACGTGTGACACCCATGTGCTCGTACCACACTTGGCTGGGCTGAAAAGCTCCAAAGGGAAGTTCACCAGCTGAGGTGCCCAAGTCTGCAACAAGAACAGTGTCCAGCTCGGAAAGGGAATAAGTCAAAATCTCAGTAAGCTGAGCCTCTCATATAAAAGGCCCTTCTGTCACCTCAGTTCTGTACTTGCTTTTTTACTTCAACAATATCAGATTGCAGGATGACACACCTCTAGAACATGACTACAGATCTAAGAGAAAGCACAGTCCTGTGAAACGAGGGGCATGTTTGAGGTGTGTTAACAATCTATTTCCACTCAAATCAGGGTTTAAAATGCACTTTACAGCTACAGATGAGGACTCTCATTCACTGCCCGCGCGAGTCTCTTCTGCCAATGCTATTTCAAAACACTTCCAAACATGATTATAAGACTGATGGGTGAATAACCTAAATTTTGCTTAATGCTTCCTGAAGAGTTTGATGAAAAGTTTATTCTACTGAGAAATCACAATCAGGATGAATGACAAAAGCTTCAGGTGAGATGCAGCCCTGGACTTGGGGTAATAGAACACAAGACACAAAGATCTCGGTGAAAGCCTATAGCCTGACTCACACAACTCTCCCTTCCTCAGAGCCAGCGAATAGCACCAGCTGAATCTCTCTCAAAAATATATTTAGGTCACAGAAAACACTCAAGTATCCTCAAAGAAGATAGAAATCGAAGAACAACACTGAACTAAGACAATCACGGGTGGAGTAAGAAGTGGAGTACAGGAGTTATTGCAAGGCTGTGAGCGGGTCTGAGCGGGAACCACTAAATTACTGTTGTCGAGGAACAAAAGAAGAAAAGACTCTTGGAAAGGCACAATTCCACCTCT